>SNQJ01S0218814.1:4638-15268 GCA_010110895.2 Picea sitchensis
AATTATTTAGGAATGGAGTGTCTATTCAATGCACATTAGAAAAGGCAAGTATAACCTTTCAATTCATTGCAATTGAAAACCAAGTAATTGAAGCTTTGGCATGAAAGAATTGTAATGCATCAATATTAACACCGACCAATGAAATAGGCAAAATGTTCGTTGATATTGCCGTGAAATTTCGTCGCTATTGCGACAAAAATCCCAACTAGAGGTAAGAAAAAAAATCGTTGATATTGCAACGAACTTTCGTGGCGATATCGACGAAAATCCCGCCCTGTTAAAAAAAAGATGAAACTAGTGGAAGCATGGAAAATTTTCGTTGAATAATCCGCCCATATGTAGTAGTGATATATCTTAAACTGATATTGTTAAAATGACCTGCAAAATCATCAACTTTATTTGTATTCCTCAATATAAATTCTCGAATCTTCCAAGGCAAAGGAATAAATTGCTTTTTACTTTTTTCATGGAAAAAGTGCAACCATAAATTGTATTTCCTTGCTACCTCTGTAATGAATAATTTATCAGACAAATAATATGGAAGAAAGGAAGGATTTTCTTTTGAACAAAATATTCTTATAATACTATGATTTTCCATTTTTTTCTATCGTTCATTTCTTCTCTATAAATTTGACAGCTTCAATAGATATCCTGGAGGTGCTTTCGCTGAATATTTTTTTTTTGAAAATTGAAATGAAGTCATTATAAACTTTATAGAAAAATAAATTGGTTTTATGCCTCCACAACGCTTGATACCAAAAAAATAGCAGGGTTCGCTTCACATTTTACCCTCTTGTTGATAGTGAAATTTGGGAATTGGTAAGAGTCTGTGATAGCAAATATCAAATATGAAGCCATGAATAATTTCCTATCCTTTTTATAATGTGATAAATGGGAAGAAATTTCAATGGAAATGAGCTTACCCCAGTCAAAAATAGCTTTTTTTTTTGGACTATGAAATATAATATGTATAGAACCATTTGAGATATGGAGACAATATTCTCCTCACCTGTTATTCTGGTGAATAACCATGTGATTTATTGATAAGGGTTCTTCAAAGATTCAACATGAATTATGGTTATGTCCATTGGTATGGACGCGAGATTCTCCAATTACTTTGACAAGAGTTTGAGCCCATTATTATGTTTTTTTCAAAAAGTCTTTGCAATCTTCACCTTTGAAGGTGAGAGTGAGTTCTGGAAGATTTAACATTTTATAGAAAACTTGAGGCAACAAAGAAATTGGGGAATGTCCCTGGAGTTGTATATTCCTTTGAATTGTTATGTATTTGTCAACACACCATGCAACAATTTATTTACAGTCGAAAACCTATGGAACACAGCTAGCAAGAGAAATCTCAAATGTCCAATCACATTCTCGTTTATTTGAGCACCAGGAGGGGAGGAATAATACCAATATTCTCTCGACCACTGAAAATTTTGATCTTCACAGCCAAAAATATTCAAAGTATCACCATAGAACTGTTGTCGAGTTGATGCTTCCATTAAGTTGCTAAAATTGTTTCTTTGGCTGAATGATATTTACAAATGAACTTTTTTGAGAGATAATGATAATTTAATCCCCTCACAAATGAGAATTAAATGAAGATTTAATGAATATTTCTCAAGCCATTCACCATTAATAACGACCTTTTCGAAGTTTTCAAAACAGTTGTTAGAACTTAAATAATACTTATTGTGCATTGGGAAAAATAACGTAATGGTGAGAACGAAGATGAGAGAAGATCAATATGATTTTTTTGTGAACCCGCCAACCCACGAATCTACGGTTGGATAAGCGATCCAAAGAAGTTAAGTATAGAAGGCGGCCAGTTGTACTCGCGAATATCATAAGAATGGGACATTTTGGAACCCAACATTCGCGATGAGAATAAAATTTAAGTGATGGTCGAAATGTAGAACACGGAAGTTGAAGTTCAATGTGAAGGTTGCAAAAAGGGGAGGAAAATATTTGAATCCACGTACCTGTGAATTAAAGAAAATTCTAAGTGTTGAGGTGGACTTATGCATAGGTGCATGAACTAGAATGCAAGTGTGACAGTCCATGGGTCTGAAGTTCCACAAATGTGAAAATGGCTAAGTACAATAACTAAGAAAGGGAAAAAGAAGGGATAAATAGGAAATGGGAAAAAGGGAAAATATAGAAGGGGGGGGAAAGGGGTGTAAAGAGGTGGGAAAATAGAACAAGGGAGGGGAAAATGAAAATCATGAAATTGTTTCAACACTAACTTATCATTGTAACAGAGTACTTGTATCCTTGACTATGATTCTTGGAAGTGTCTTGTTAAGAAAAGCATTTTGATTCAACCTTCTTATTAGCTTAGATTCAGTTGCCTACTCCTGCATATATTTTTTCAGCATCTCACAATCTTACGAGCTCCCCAATTGATAATTTAATGTAAAGCAATTTAAGCAATTGAATTTCCTGACAGTTGGTTCGCTCTAGCAATATTAAGCCTTCTATGTATTTGATTATTTGTAGATTTAATCCACTATTACAAAAAATACATCAATGATATTATATTTGAATGTGATAATGAATAATTGTTATATTTAGTGAATTCCACATAAGGGAGGAATATGTTCACTTAAATTTAAATATAAATCATTGTCTCAACTTCTAAGTTACCCCTAAATTGCAAATGTAATTGATGTATTATTAAACAAAATTATTTAGCAAATAGCAAGTAACTTTGAAATTTGATGAGTTATTTTATCCAATGTTAAAAGGAGAAAGGATGATCAAATTTTGATAGGGAAATCATAATAGACTCTTCTATTCATATTATAAAGCATTTTTTATAATTTTTTTAGCATGTTAAGTATTATGAAGTAGTGATAGTTTTTATTTTTTGTAACACAAAAGAGGATGATAGAAGATTTAGCAAGTAAACATATCCATCTTTCTTATAAAATTAGAAATTTTGAATTTGAATAGCATTGCATTATCATGTTTTAAGGTTAAAATATACAAAAAGTTGTTTTGGTTGCATTGTCGTTTAATGATAAATTTGTGGGAGTTTTTCGCAATTCTCCTATGCTCGATGTCCAACATTTTAATTCTTGTGCCCTCTTTCAATTACCTCAGAATCCCTAAAACACATTTTAGGAGATTAGTCTTTTTTGTCTTAAAACATGGGAAATTTCTATTTTAAAAAAAGATAATATAAAAAGTGTTGAAGAAGTTCGGTGGACTTTGGGGTGCATGTCCCAAGTTGATGCGATGACACCCCCTTTCACTGCACTACTAACATTGCTAATGGTTTGGTGTGATTCTTATGGGTACTCTTAACTTTTGGTTTTTGTCTATGTGATTTTACAAAATTACAAATCTTATTCTTGTAAATGTTGTCTCTTTGATATTCATAACAATCCCATATCCCATTATTGAGATTTTACTTTACATTTAAAATATCCTCTGTGGGATGCACTGGATGGGTGCATGCGTGAGAAACAATAGTTGCATATGTTTGTCTCGTGACATCTTGGAATTGTTTCTATGATTATAAAATATCTTCTCCTCCTTGTGCATTACCCAAATTATGTTGGGTATGTGCTATATTATTTGCACATGTGTGTTATATTTTTCGGGCGATTTTCATTATTTTTAGTTGTTTTCGCTATTTTTAGTGGTTTTCTAAATTAATCTTTGATTAAGGGATTAGGGTTTTGGGAGTTGCGAAATACCTAAAATATTATATATATTGTATTGTGAATGGTGAAATTAATACAATGGAGAGTTGAAAGGTGTGACACCAAGGAAGGTTGGTTTTCTCTTGGTTAAGGGTTTCCAACATAAATCTCTTTGTATTGTGTGTATGAGCCATTGATTAATTTATGGTTTGTTGAAGAAACTGTATGCATAGTTTTACTTCATAGGTTTAAAAATTACAAATTAGTTGTGATCATCGATCCACGGTAGAATATAATTCCCCACATGCCATGATCATTATTCTAGTAGGTATAGCGACAAGGGAGTGGTGTTCCTACTAGTATAATGATTGGTTGGTTGTGGTATGAGTATGCTTCCTTGCTCAGCCTTTTCCTAATCCTTTGTGGGACATATTGTGTGGGTGCATGTGTGTGAAATAACAACAAAATATGCCTATCACGTGGCATCTTGGAATTTATTTTGTGACTGTAAACCTCCTCCTCTCCCCCATTTCCTCTGGGGATAAATAGCGCTAGAAATTATAAACTTTCTTAATCTAAAGGGTTATTAGGGATAGGGATTATAGAGGTCAAAGGTAATTTTTTATTGCAAACATTATGAACCTTAGATCGGTGGAAATAATCATATTCTCAAAATTCTTAACAAAATATTTGTCACTTTAAGGTTACAAGAAACTTTACATGGTGCTTAATTTTTCCAATTTTTCAGATGCCAAAGCTAAATAACACACCTGCATGTAAACACAACCAACTTACCTCCTTAATTTTCAAATTCCTAATATAGCCTAAGATAAAATTACACTTCACCAATATACCTAGACTCTAATAGTAAAAACAGAACCTAACCTACTCACCTTAACTCTTTTCAACCATATAAATAATCTATGACCTTAACTTTTTTTTAAACTTGATCCTTATGAAATTTGACCGATTTACAATCCAAAACTTTATATCAAAATATTTGAATCTAAATTATTAACATAATAATCCCTAATCTCAACTACTAAACAAGACAATTAACCCTACACCCTACCCATAAAGAAAGGCCATTTTCAAATTCCACCACCTATTTCTCTTTCCATGGTACGCAAATAAAGTAAAAACCCAATAAAAATATAAAAAAGATTTTCTAATTTATTTTTATTTAATAATATTGGTCTCTCTCCATTCCTTTTTTCAATTTTTTTTAAACCACATTAAATTTAAAATGAACAAAACCCAAAGCCCATGAATTTTTCGTTGATTTCCTACACCGAATTCAAAAAATGCATTAGTGATGTTACAGAGGCGTTAACACACTAATGTTAGTATGTATTCTTTTTAAAATGGTATAACTAGCACAACCACATAAGTATAAATGGTTAATATACGCTAGTCGATGTCGTTAGTTTTGAAAGGTGGAAAATGGCACTCATCAACTTACATTAACCACTTATACTTATATGGTTGTGCTAGTTGACCACTAAAGTGTGTGGGGAGGATTAGTAGATTTGTGAATTAAAATATCAATAGATTTAATAATGAAATATCTATTATATTTTAGTATGAATGACCATGGTCGACCACATTAGAATCTAATGGACTATGGTTGACCATGGGTGACCATGTTCACTATAGATAACCATGTTGATTGTGGTTGAATATGGATAAAATGCTTGACCATGTTTTACTATTGTTATCTTTGAATGGCCATGGTTGTATATGATTAACCATGGTTGTCTGTGGTTGAACATGGTGGATCGTGGTTGAATTTTGTTGACCATGGTTGTTTATGGATAACTATAGTTAACCATGGTTAAGTATGGTTGACTATAGTCAACATGATTAACTATGGTTGACTAAGATAGACTATGGTTTTCGTTATGGTTGACATGGTTGAATATGGTTGTCATGGTTGACATGATTGACCATGCTTTACTATGGTTGACTATTGTTCACCATGGTTGATGATGGTTGACTATGGTTGAATGTGGTTGAATTTGGTTAATTATGGTTAACTATGGTTGACATGGTGGATGATAGTTGACATGGTTGAATATTATTGAAATGGTTGACATGGTTGACCAAGGTTGACTATAGTCAACCATAAGCTAACCAAAGTAAATCAAACATAAAATGAAGTCAACCATAGTAAATGAAAGTCAACCACGATTAACCAAAGTTAGCCATGGTCAATTGAGGTCCACCATGGATATGGTTGACCATAGTAAGACCATGGTTGATTACAGCTGACTATGGTTGACTATGGTCAACCATGTTTGACTAAGGTTGACCAAGGTCAATTACGATTGACATGATTGATTATGGTTGACTATGGTTCACCATGGGTAACCATGGTTGAATATGGTTGATATGATTGACTATGGTTAACATGATTGACTATACTTAATTATGGTTGACATGGTTGACAATGGTTGACATGATGGACTTTGGTTGATGCACGTGGTCAACATGATTGACTATAGTTGAAATGATCAACTACGATTGATTATGTAGTTGACATGATTAACTATGGATGGCTATGGTTGACATGGTTGATTATGATTGACATGGTTGACAAGGTTGACCATGATTGACCATGGTTGACTATGGTTGAATTTGGTTAATTATGGTTGAATATGGTTAACTATCATTAACATGGTTGATTATGGTTGAAATGATTGACATGGTCGACTATGGTTGACTATAGTTGACTAAGGTTGATTATGGTTGATTATGGATGACTATGGTTGACATGGTCAACCATAGTCAACCAAATAGGCTATGGTTGATGATGAATGACTATGGTTGACATGGTTAACTATGATTGAGGAAGATTGACAATAGTTGACTATGGTTTAACATGGATTACTATGGTTGACTATGGTTGACATGGTTAGCTATAGTTAAACAAATTCAACCATAGACAACCATGGTGGACCATAATTGACCATTGCTAACTTTGGTTGACCATTATTGACTATGTTTTACTATTGAAGATTATGTTCAATATGGCTGAATTTATTTTATGTTTGATTTACTATGTCAACTTATGGTTGACTTTCATTTATTAGGGTTGACTATGTTTGACTATGATAGAACATGGTTGACTTATGTTGATTGTGATTCTCTTTGGTTGGATATGGATAGCCATAACTAACTGTGGTTGACCATGTTGATTATATTTAACCATGATTTACTATGGTAATGTTGCATTGGGATGTTCATCATGGTTGACTTATGTCGAATTGCTACATTCCTCAATGGTTGTGTCAAAATGTGACGTCCATCAAGGGTTATGTGACATTGCATTGTTCCTCAAGGGTTATGTTGGACTATGATGTTCCCCAATGATTATTTCATATTATGACGCTCATCTTCATTGTGCTATGTTGAATTGCTTTGTTTCTCAATGCTTACATCACATTATGACATCCATTAAAGGTTACATCACCTTGTGAAATTCCTTAAGGATTGTGTTTCAATGCGATGTTCCTAAATGGTCACGATGCATCATGATATTCATCTTGGTCAGCTTATATGGAATTTCTATGTTCGTCAATGGTTTTGTTGCATTTCAACATTCATCAAGGGTTTTGTCACATTTGTGATGTTCCTTAATGGTTAATTTTCATTGCGATGTTCATCTTGATGGACTTATGTTGAATTACAGTGATTTGTAAGGGTTATGTTGCATTATGATGTTCGTGAAAGGATATGTTGGATTGTGATGTTACTTAATGTTTATGTAGAAATGTGACATTTATCTTGGTTGACTTATGTGGAATTTCTATGTTCCTTAATGGTTATGTCACAATGTGGTGTTCCTCATGGTTAGGTTAGATTTTGATGTTCCTCGATGGTTGTTTCATATAGCGATTCTTATCATGGTTAACTTTTATAACCATGGTTCTCTTTAGTTGGTAATGGTTCACCATGGACATGGTTGAAAATGGTCGACTTTATCAAATTGTGACATTCATTAAGGGTTGTGTTGGATTGCATCATATTGCAATGTTTATCATATTGAAACATGCATCACATATAAATGTTTTTCACAGTGTGATTTTTATCATATCACAAAGTTTTTCACATTGCGATGTTCAAAACATTGCAATGTTCCTGTAGGGTTATGTTGGACTGTGTGACATTGCAATGTTTGTGAAGGGTTATGTTAGATTGCAATGTTAAGGGTTATGTTGTATTGTGGCATTCATCACATTTCAATGTTCATGAAGGGTTTTATCAGTTTGTGTCACATTGTGACATTGATGAAGGGTTTTATTGGTTTGTGTCACATTGTGACATTTGTGAAGGGTTATGATAGATTGTGTTAAGGGTTATATTGGATTGCGAAGTTAAGGGTTATATTGGATTGTGAAGTTAAGGGTTATGATAGATTGTGATGTTAAGGGTTAGGTTGGATAGCAAAGTTGAGGGTTATGTTGGATAGTGATGCCAAGGGTTATGTTGGATTACAACGTTAAGGGTTATGTTATATGACAATGTTCGTCAAAGGTTATGTCGTATTGTGATGTTTGTAAAGGGATTATGGTTGACTTACTTCACATTCTGATGTTAAGGGTTATGCTATATTTCGACATTTGTAAAGGTTTATGTTGGATTGTGATGTTTGTCAAGGGATTATGGTTTTCTTTCATCACATTGTGATGTTTTCTAAGGGTAATGTCACATTGTGACGTACGTGAAGGGTTACATTGGATTGTGATGTTCCCCAATGAATATGTTGCATTGTGATGTTCATCTTTGTTGTGTTATGTTGAATTGGTACATTCCTCGATGGTTCCATCACATTGTGACATTCATTCAGGTTTATTCCACCTTGCGACATTGATTAATGATTATGTTTCAGTGAGATATTCTTGAATGGTCACAATTCATTGTAATATTCAACATGATGTTCATCAAGGGTTATGTTGGATTTTGATGTTCCTGAATGGTCATTATGCATTGTGATATTTATTTTCATGTTCATCAAGGGTTTATGTTGGATTGTGATGTTCCCCAATGATTATGTCGCATTGAGAAATTCATCTTTGTTGTGTTATGTTGAATTGTTATGTTTGTCTACAGTTACGTCACGTTATGACATTCATAAAGGGTTATGTCACCTTGTGACATTACTTAAGGGTTATGTTTCATTGAGATGTTCATCAATGGTCATGATACATTGTGATATTCATCTTGGTCAGCATCTAAGGAAATTTTATGTTACTAATTGGTTATGTCACAAGGCATATATCAACATAAAAATGGGTGACTTGGGTTGCCATGGTTGGCCATGATTGATTATGGTATACCATGGGTGCCCATATTGGATTCTGACATTCGTTAATGGATTATGGTTTTCTTTAATCACATAAAGATGTTTTTCAAGGGTTGTGTCACATTGTGACACTCGTGAAGAGTTACGTTGGATCGTGATGTTCCCCAATGAATATGTTGCATAAAAGTCGTTGCCTTTACCTTTATTTATTTATTAATGATTTTATTGTTTTAACAAATCAACATACTTTCTAAATAGGCGAATGGAAATGTCAAAATGTTTTTCAGATTATTGTTTTTAATAAGAAATTTGAAGATATTGAAATTATATATATATATATATATCCTACAGAGGGGGCAAAAAAAAAAAGGAAAAAGGATCCAGGTGCTAACCTCTTTGGAGGGATGAGAGAAATATCCAAGTGTTATCCTTTGGAGTTTAATGAAGGAGAAAAATACCCAATTTTCATTTAATCCCATGGAAGAAGGATTGATCCATGAGGAAAAGGCACAACGTCGAGGTTATGAGATTGAAAAGGAAAGATAAACAATGGTGATAGAATCTCTCAAAGAGCACATAAGATCCCAATTCCCCAGGGGCCTTCCAATGGAACCAATGGCACCCTTGCTACCATGGAACCCTCCACACAAGGGTAGATGTGAAAAATAAACCTAGGGAGTAAGAAGGAGCACAAAATAAGGAATTGGGATTACAACATACTCTAGTCATAACCCTTGATGGATTGTTCAAACTATAAGTTATGCATGTGTTATGTACTATGCTTTTCAATTTGTATTTCATGGTTCTTACCACTTTGATAGTGTTGATAGTTTAAGTCGTAAAGGGGTATTTTTGAGTCGATGTAATGAGGATATGCATCTCCAACACCCTTTGGATTCTTCTTTACACCCTCTATATATAGTTGAGGTGTTTCTTTTTTCAGTAATCCAATTATAATCATTTATGTAAACATAAATAATAACTCTTAAAATCAATCTATGATAGTTTATATTAATTGTTGTTAATATAGATATTTTACTTATTACCACACATACAAAGACACATTCCACACACAACGAAATGTATTCTCTTACCTAGGTTAGATAGCCCCTCTATTCTCTTAGTGAAATAATTTTTTTATCCATTGTATATATAGATTTTGTAAATGCCATGACATGTATTCATATTAATAAAAGAAAAAAAATGAATATCCATACATGTGTTAATGAGATATAGTTTATGTGGTTAACAAATGTCAATTAGTAAGAAGTAATGTTCCTCCTATGTTCATTTCATATGGATATATGAAGTATATGAAAAATTCAGGTATATACCTAAGGTTTATGCTCTAGTGGCCTCACAGTTGAGGGGGAAACAAGACCAATAGAATTTATATGATTGTATTTGATTACATGTCATTATAATAAGCGAATAATCTATAATTGTAGTTGGTGCATTGAACAATGAAAATTGGTCTTAGCACAATGGATTGTCAATCCCCTACTTCTGTAAAATTAAAAAAAAAATATTCTAAGGTGTTGTAAAACATGGGCAATCCACACCTTTCCATGCGAGATAACACTTGAAGTAGGGCTTGGAATTCTACTTGATGAAAGGTAATGAGATGGATCCTCTCCAAATTTTCTCTTCATGTGGATGTATTGTGTTGATA
>SNQJ01S0218815.1:0-15268 GCA_010110895.2 Picea sitchensis
AATGAAATTCATCAACCCTTGGAATGTGGAAGGTGCATTTGTAAGGCCAAAAGGCATGACCAAAAATTCATAATGGCCTTCATGAGTTCGGAATGTTGTTTTTGGGATATCTTCTTCCTTCATTTTAATCTGATGATACCCTGGACGGAGATCCAAATTTGTGAAATTGATTGCTCCATGTAGTTCATCTAACAATTCATCAATGACGGGAATGGGAAACTTATCTTTAATAGTGATCTTGTTGAGCTCTCTATAATCTGGACACATATTCCATGAGCCATCTTTCTTGAGTACAATTACCACCAATGTAGAGTAAGAACTTTGGTTAGGTCTAATAATGCCAGCCTATAACAGTTCGTCAACCATACACTCAATTTCACACTTTTGGGAATAATGGTATCTATATAACCTGATGTTAGGAGGGAAACTCCCAGGAATTAGGTGAATAGCATGATCATGAGTTCGAGTGGGTGGAAGACCTTTGGGAATATCTTCAAATACTTTGGAATGCTTATCAATGATCCCTTGGAGATATAGGGGAATAGATGGCTTACATGTTTGAACATATAGTGAGAATAGTTGTGCAATTACACCTTGATGCCCCTTTTTAAATAATTGTTTCATGCCATTAGAGCTTATCACCTTACTGGGTTTCCCTGTGACTAAAAGCCATTGTTCCTAATGATCGTAACCATTGGATTCCTAGTACGACATCAACACCACCCATGGGTATAAAAATCATTGGAATATTCATTACATATTCCCCCATAGTAAGATTGATCTTATTGCATTTTCCTGAGAAATTGATAGTTCCTCCATTTGCAATCATTACTTGAAACTCTGGCGCTGGATATACAAAGAAATTGAGAGCTTTGGCTGAGTTATAGTGAATGAAATTATTAGTACTACCAGAATCAATTAGGACTATTACCTTTTTATTTTCGATATATCCTTCGATATTGAGGGTTTGAGGAGTGCTAATTCCATCAAATGCATTACATGATATCGTGGGAGTCAACTCTTCAGAATAAATCACTTCTATGTTTTCATCTTGAGATGGTTCTTGTTCTTGTTCTTGTTCCTCTTCACAATCTATGTAGAATAATTTATTCTCACCACACTTATGTCCCTTACTATACTTGTTGTCACAATTAAAGCATAAACATTTTTCTTTTCTTTACTCCAATTTTTGAGGTGTCAAAATTGTAGGTTGAGGTTTTTTAGAAGAAGGAGCATTATTCTCTCGATAGATGTTAAGAGTGGTCCTTCTAGTATCCATAGCCATATTTTTACTTTCAACATTTCTTTCCACCCTAAATGCATTCTCCAATGATTTGGGTTCCCAAAGGTGAACCTCATGTTGAATGTTATCCCTTAAAGTTCCTATGAATACATCAATCAAGTGATCATATGGAATATATGCTACCTTTATATTCAATCTTTCAATTGTTTCAATGTTCTCTGTAACTGAACCCTTTTGCTTGAGATTTATAAATTGGCTAAAGAAGGTATTCCTCCTTATATCCTAATATTGTTCTATCATTTATTCCATGAAAATTGTCCAAGTGACGAGTGATTTGTGAGAACAAAGCCATCGATACCACACAAATTGATTGGGTTCTAAATCTAAAGAAGCAATTCGTACCTTTTGTGTATGTGGCACATCATGTAGATCAAAGAATTGCTCCATATGAAGTATCCATGTGATTGGGTCCTTGCCATCATCATGTAGATCAAAGAATTGCTCCATGAAGTATCCATGTGATTAAGTCCCAAGCATCAAACTTCCTCATATAGATCTTAGGAACTATTGGTTTTCAACCCAAAGTTGGAATTTCATTTCTTTCTTGATTCATCTTCCTTGTGTCCTCATCATGAATTTCATGGGATACATTTTCACTTTCAGTTGTCCTCTCTATTAGGAAACTTTTCAATCCTTCCATGATCTCCTTTTTTAAACCATCCATCATCCCTTGTAGTTCATCTTTTGTCATTGTCTTATTTTGTAAATCATTTATGACCCTACGCATTTATTCACCTTCATCAAGAGTCCAAGTAGGACCGTCTGGAGGCTTATTTGGTGTAGAAGTTCCCTTTTTTGGTGGCATGTTGGCAAAGTATCACATTAAAACCTTGATTTTGAGGTGGTTCTATTGGACAATCTTTCTTATGTTATATCTCCAAAATTTCGGCCCTTCTGGGTATGGAATTTTATTTTTTGTATTTCTCTAATATTTATTGTCTACAATGCCATAGGTCTGATCAAAATTGGATGTGCCAAGTGGAATGTATGGTAAATTCCCCACAACTTGATTATTTTTGGCCTTTCCAGGATATATCACTTGTATAGCGTTCCTCGCACAAAATGATTCATATAAAATTTTGAAAATTGTACTAAAAATAAAACCAACTGTCCACTATCCAATGCAACTGGTCTCACTCAATTTGGATATTCTAGGAATAATTTATGATTGTTTTACCAAGAACACCTCTTGAGACTAGTCAATAGGACTGGGCATATACCCTTTCTTCCACAGGGTGTATATACAAATGTAAGATGACCCAGAAGATAAATGTTTTATCACCGATACTTTAATAATTTTTGTGAATATCCCACAAACTTCATTGTCTGAAACATTACAGAAAAAATTTATAGCGAAAATTTCACAATGACTTAATTAAAGATGATTCCATAACCCTATCTTACACAGGTTGTACCTCCAAAATTATAAGGACTATGGAGCTAAAATTTGAACCCAACGTACCTTGATAATTATACTAAATATCCTCCAAGGGGATCCTTCTGAAACGCTATAGAAAATAATTATAGAAAAAATTCCAAGGTGTCTCAGATGTAGCAGAGAAACCCCAATACCTTGAGCTATGATACCATGTGTTAAGAACCAAATATGAATATAGCATGGAAAACTTCAGAATAAGTACTCAACACCTTGAAAAAGAGATAAATTGAGATAATAAGACTCTTCGAGGGGGAAACCTCCTTATACACTACATAAATGTCCAAATACAAGATGATTCCAAATGAAAATGTCTCATTGGTATATATAGGAGACTAGGAGGTACAATTACAACTAATGGACCCAAGCTGACATAAATAAAGTAACATTACTAATGTAATATGCCCCAATTAAGGGGTAATTTACCACTATTTAGGGCTTAACAGGCAATTCCAACACCTTTTCTTAGTATCTCAATGACATACAAGACAACATAGCCAACACTTGGAGGATCACTCTGGAAGTGGTCGTGAAATATCAAGGGATAGCCAACTTTAAGGATACATGGCACAACATGTGGATCCAAGTGCATAGGGATCCAAAGAAAGAATGGATTCAACTATGATTCTGCATATTTAATGCCGAGGAAGTTGAAATGGAAATGAGAGACTGACATGATGATTGGAAGATCACAATCATTACCATAGACATGTCAAAGGGAAAATAGGTAGAAGCAGGGCCATCCAATACATCTTCAGGGGGAAGCTCAACAACCAAGAAACCAGCACAATAAGGGAAGCCTGGTAAAAAAACAGCAACATAGAAGAAGGGAAGCGCTCCAAGGAAGGATGCGCAGACAGGAAAGAAGGGAAATTCCCTGAGGCAGGAAGAACAAGGAAGGGGGGACACAATGACACAGGAAAACCCATCGAAAAATACCCCACAAGAGACAAATCCACCCAAACAACCAATCATACACACATGTGGGTCACACATGAAGGCCAAATCCCATAAGCAAATCCCGGAATATACAATTACCAAGGATTATGTCGATATTGTAGCAGAGAGGGTACAGGATCACACAGATGACGAATTCAAAGAGGCCGAGAACCAAAGAGGAAGGATAAGAAATGATTTGGACAAAATTAAGTGGGTCTTGGAAAGGATACAAGTAGCAAAGAGGTAATAAAGGGGAACAAAGTTGATCCCCCGAACAACAGAAGTCGAGGATAGGAACACATAGAATGAAGAAGACACTATCCATACCATAGTGCAAATAATTCTAAGCTTCCAAATAACAACAAACATGTTGCAAGTTGACAATGCCATAGCTCAGACACAACTCAAAGACTTGGCATAGGTGCAATTGGTACTAGCTCAAATACCAACAAAGGCATTGTATAGAGTGCAATTCAGTGTCATGCAAGAAGTGAAATCGCGAGCTAGAACAGGCACGACAGAATTGAAAGAAGCTAGAAATGGAAAGGATGCACTAGAACTAGTGGTAGAGCAGGTAATGTTGGAGACACAAGAGGAGAAGCAGGACATAGATAACTTAGAGTAGAAGTTGAAGCAAGTCTTCACAAGAATTCTAGGCAGCGCACAGGAAGCCACGACCAATGTTGAAGAACATATTCAAATCATTGCGCAAATGCTCAAAGACTACAAAAAGGAGATTGAGGATCTCAAAGAAAAATTAACACCCACCACCCCTCCTAAAGTCACAGCCGAAAGAGAATAATAGGAAACTTTACAAGTGGAAATAATGGAGAAAGAATCTTAAAAGGTCATACAACATTTTGACAGGAACGCGTAGCTATGGACGATGTTGGAAGAACATGATAGAGTCCAACAACTAGATCAGAAAGAGGAGGAGATTAGCACTTCAATCCAGGAGATGAAAAAATGACAAAATTCTATGAGCATTACAGAGCGGTTGAAGGGCACGGAACAGGAGATGAAGAACTTGCAGACAGGATTAAAGACTGCATAAAATAACAAGTAGGCTAGGCAAGCCCAGTTAGAACCTCTCTAGGAGAAAGTAGATCAAATAATTGTGGAACTGGAGGAGGAGAAGACAAGAATGGCTTATAATCATGGCGAGAGAACAAAATATCTCACGAAACATATCACAGTGCAAAAAGTAGAATATATTACAGGGAAAGTTATGCAAGTTAGGGAAAAAGGGGAAGAATTAGAAGGAAAATTTCACAGCTTGGAAGAGGTTGTTCAGGGAGCACGCATCACCTGAGTGGCTCGGGACGAGACACATGTTAGTGTTGGGGGTTTGTTGGGCACAAACATATTTTTAGGAAAGACCTATTTTTGGAAAGGAAGACCTGCTTTTGGAGCAGGCGCAACAAGTGGCAACAAAGAAACATGTAGAAAAAGAAGGAAAAGCGCATGCAAAAGGACAAAATGAAATGCCAAGTGGCGAGGAGGAAGGAAATCCTAACTATGATAGGTTTAGGGTTTTTGAGAAGGATTGTAATGAGTATAATCCTATAAAATAGTATAAATAAGAACCTAGGAGGTCTAGGTTGGGGGATGATGTTTTGATGGGTTGTTGTTGTTTGTTGATAATTCTGGTAATAAGGTCTTAGATTTTGGGGGTTAGGTCACAATATGAGGAGCATGGTGTGATCTAGTCTGCCTCACAGAGGTTCCTTAACCTCATTAGAGTTGTATGATTGAATATGTAATGTGTGCATCGCCAAATTTTCCAGCAGAATAAATAAAAGAGAAGAGAAACCAAATCTTTGTGGACATAGCCCAGGAGGGGGTGAACCACAGTAAACATTTTGTTCAGTGTGATGTTTCTTGAATGTTTACTTTTTTTCAATTATTATCTTATGAATGAATGATTAACTAGATGGATTATCATGCATGCATAAGGCTAAATATGAATGAATCTTACAAATACTTGAATCAATAACAAAGTTAATGAAAAAAGAAAGATAGAATACACTCCCAAATCCCCACTCTTTCCTAGACTCCAAACACCTAGGTATTGCAGTTTTCCATAGATATATATTGGGTGAGACTACGTTGTGAACTCTATGCATGGCGTTTCCTTCTGTTTTACCAAGAGGGCCACTAGTTTTATAGGGTTTTGTTGGAAACCTATTGAGATATGAACCTAGGTCAACCCAAGAAGAAGTGAAAGAGAGATCCAACCAACAAGGTCCCTCACACATTTTTTCTAGAGTATTTCCTAAATTCCTTGGTGCCTTATGTATCCAAATACATCACAACATCTAGGTTTTTTCTGAAGAATAGGATATCATGAGATCCCAACAACTGGAGCTGATTTACTCTCAATCTAGTATGTTGTACAATATCCTCCCGGACACACCACGGTCGACTTTAGACAATACCAAACAGAATTTTGGGCCCCATGTCAATGGCATTGCAGGCTAAGCACAGAGAAAGCCCACAGATAAGTTGACTAATCAGTTACAATATTTATCGGTTTAACAAACTATGGCCAGTCAAACTCCTAGTTTGGTTTCCCTCGTAACCCAAATGTCAGATGTACATAGTGTGAAATCGATGAATCCCAAGGGTAACCAGGAATCCTAGGGAAAGAGGAAATCTAAAAACAAGAAGAGTAAGGGAGATAAGAAGGCTATGAATAATATTGGCGAGGGTTAAAAAAAAGAGGAAGGTGAATTTTTTCCGTAAGATTTGCGCGGACGACCACTTGACTCACCAATTCCCTCAGCTTGAAGAATCCCAAAAGATATAGGCATAGCATCATCCTACCATGTTAACCAACTCTTTTCCACAAGGGAAAAATATGGCTCAAGAGTCCTCATCCACGAATGCGCCTAGGGGAAATCAGAGATCCCCCATGCATAATGATAATAACAGAACCAAAAACGTTTATGTGATGAAATTTGGTGCTCATCTACAGACCAGGGCTCATAATTACAGAATGTCAGAGTCTACTGAGAAGGGTAAAGAAGCCTCCAACCCACTGCATCCTTTTCAACTTGAGAAGATAGTGGGATAAACTATTACTTGCATCCCTAAAGGTGGGTTTAAAAAGTCTTCTCACAAATCAAACGCAAAGGATACTCAGAATTACTCCATTGTGGAAGATCTGGCACGAACTCCTGATGAAATGTCTACTTTGGATGTCCTCTAGAGTTTCCCCTCACAGAGGAAGGAATTGTTTTCTTCCTTAGGAGAGACAGAGACTACTAGCTCGAGAATGATTGTTTTTTACCCTACATATTATAAACCTCATATTCTTCACCACATTTCTTTTTAGATAGAAGCGGTGTATGCCACAAAATCGTTGACACAGAAAAAAATTTGTACGATGGTTGATGAGGGTTCCTCGACTTGCGTGATGTCATTGGCATGTTGGAAGGCCATTGACCAAGCTTAGTTGTCTCTATCTCCCACATTGCTAACCACATTTGACGGTCAATATTTTTGACCACATTGCAAAATTCCCTCCTTCACCTTGTAGTTGGAGGGAAAAACCGTGTGTGTTAAGGTAGAAGTAGTCAATGTGCCTCTCAACTACAATATTTTGTTAGGGTGGAGCTGGACCTACACTATAACAGCAGTTGTATCCACCATTTTTCAGATCTGATGTTTTTATCACAAATTCTAGATCATAATCGTTGATCAAGTATCCTTCTCTCGTCCTGACCCTTCATTGGGGGCATCCACTGTCCCAATTATTGACAACCCGCAGCTAGGTGCTATCAACTTAGGTGTCGGATTGTTTCCATATTTAATGAGGACTTTTGATTATCCACTTCCTGGAATGATGTCAAGTTTATTTTGGCTATCCCCGACTAGCTGAAGGTTGTGATGTTTCAAGTCGCTTCTTTTAGAATGAGTTACTTTAACAACCTATGGAGTTTACCTTCCCCATCGGCTTCGATGGAAGGGGTAGGGCACCCTAGAATGACTATTCCCTTATTCATTGTTGAGGTTGTGTACAATATTGTTGAGCAAGCCTTGACCAACTCTGATCTAGCTCCCCCACAGGAGCTAAATCCCATTATCGAGCCTATTTGGGCTTAAGACTCTCTCGTCACTCACGATCCTTTGGAATTTGCCTTTCCCTCTAACAAATCAATTTTGGAGGCAATGACTGAGCCGGATAGACCTTGGGACAATATTCACCACATATCTTATTTTTTACCTGAGCTGAGGAGAACAGAGGTAGGAGAGTTCACTACGGACATGAATGGAGATGCCCCTTGTCCTGTTAACCCTCTAGCCACACAAAAACTATATGTTGATGGAAACATGACAATTATAGATTAAACAATTCCTATCAACATCTCTAGAACCTAGGGTGTTGTGGAAAATGTATTCGTCAGATAAGATTGTTCCCTCAAAGAGATTCAGATACATATTTAATTATTTAGAGAGTTTCGCGACATCTTTTCCTAGTCTTATGAGGAGATTCCAGGAATTGACCCATCTATAGTCGAACATGAGATCACAACTTATGTCTATGTTAAGAATGTTAGACATAATCTTTTCCCAGTAAAACCTCGCAAGGAAGCAACGATCAAGGCTAAGGTAGAGAAAATCATCAAGGTTGCTTTCATCTATCTAGTGAAATTGACGAAATGGGTGTCGAACCCTCTTCCTGTCAACAAAAACCAAGCTATGATATGTGTGTGTGTGGAATTTTATGGTCTAAACAAAGCTTTCCCAAAAGATCATTTTCCAACCCCATTCATTGATCATATTGTCGATGAATGTGCAGGTTGTGAGGTATTTTATTTTATGGATGGTTTTTTCAGGTACAACCGGATTCATATCAAGCCCAAGGACCAACATAAAATGACATTTATTTGTCCATGGGGTACATTCACATATAGGAAAATGCCTTTTGGCCTTAAGAATGTTGGAGCCACTTTTTTAGTGGGCCATGTCATTTTCCTTCCACTATCTCAAAAACATAGTCGAGTCGTATCTTTATGATCTGGCATCACGTTCTCATAAGAGATCTAATCATTCCGCCCATTTACGACTTGTGTTTCAGAGGTGTCACTACTATCAGATTCTCATTAATCTGAATAAGTGTAGTTTTTGTGTGACATCGGGTCGCTTGTTAGGTTTTATCATGACAAATAAAGGGATCGTGGTCAATCCTTTGAAGGTTGAGGAAATAGTTCAATTTCCTCCCCTGCACACAATTCTCCATCTTGAATGTATACAGGGGAAATCCATCTTTCTTTGACATTTTTTTGCCAACTATGCTGAGATTACTAAAAGGTTTATGTGTCTCTTGAAGAAAGGGGTCCCATTATGTTGGGATGAAGTGACTCAGTGCTCTTTCGAAGCTTTGAAATGTGCTCTGACGTCTTCCCCTTTGCTCAATCCTCTGAATTATGGTAAGGATTTTCTGTTGTATTTGGCTGCCATAGAGTCTACTATTGGCATGGTCTTGGTCCAAGAAGATGACGTGATCGAAGATCATGTTATCTACTATCTTAGCCGAGGCTTGGTAGGACCGGAACACAACTACACACATGCTGAGAAACTTGATTTGGCAGTTTTTCATGATGTCCAACGGTTTCGTCATTACATCTTACTTTACAAGACCATCGTCATAGCTATTGTGAAATATTTTCATTTTTTGTTAACAAGACGGGTCATCGGTGGAAAAATTAGTCGATGGATGGTCATCTTGCAAGAATTTGACTTGGATTTTGTTTCGAAGAAATATAAAAATTTCTTGGTCTTTGCTAAACTAATTTCAGAACTTCTGGTCGAGAGTGCTAATGATTTACTTGAAGAGTCATTGATCAATGGGTATATTTTCCTTATCGCATCTTTGGACCCTTGGTATGGAGATATAATTGTGTATCTTCATAATTTTAAGTGCCCTTCTTCTTCTTCTCACGATCAGTGTCAATGAATACGCCATCAAGCACGAAACTATCATATCATCAATGATACTTTATATTGTCAAGGAGTGGATTGCATTATCCATCGTTTTCTCACTCACAAAGAGGTAGAACTTGTGTTGAGTGAATGTCACACTGGAGCATGTGGTGGTCACTTGTCTCAGTTGGAAACAACCCAGAATATTCGTCGTGCCAGATACTTTTATCCCTTGTTGATAAAAGATTGTGTAGAGGCAATCAAAAAGTGTCACCCGTGCTAGATATTCTCTCAGAAGATGTGGGAACACCCTACTCCCATGTTTCCATATATTGTTGTTAGTCCCTTCACCAAGTGGGGGATTGATTTTACTACATGCCACCTGAATTCAACTAGGGGGAATCACTATATCATCGTGGAGGTAGACTACTTCACTAAGTGGGTCGAGGCCATGCTGACATTCAACAATGACAGAGAAACGACTGGACTTTTCATTTTTAACCAGATTGTAGCCATGTTCGGTATTCCAAAGGAGATTGTCACAGACCATGGCAGACACTTCTATAACAAGATGATGTCTAATTTAGCATCAAAAATAGGATTTACGAAAGAACATTTGTCACCTTACTACCCGTAGGGGAATGGTCAAGTGGAGACTTTTAATAAGTCTCTCAAAACAATTATTCAACGGATGATCAATTCGGCCAAGTCAAATTGGCATTTTATGTTGTACTTGAAACTTTGGGCTTATAGAACCTTAGTAAAGACTGCTATCAATTTTTCTCCTTTCCAACTCATTTACAGGTTGGAAGGAGTCTTTCCCATAGAGTGCCAAATCCCTTCTCTTAAGTTGGAAGTAGAATGTAATGTCCCCAAGGCCGAGCCCTGTTGTAAATCATGTCTATGAAGTATAAAGCTTGCATTATGAATTTTAATTATGTTTTATAGGATGGTGAGCCAAGTTTTTATATAAGCTAGTGGGCTTATGCGTTATTAGGCTGGAGAGCCTAAGTGTTAAGGCCGGGAGCCTGCTTTTGTATATGTAATCATGTAGAACATTAATAAAAATATAAACACCACTGCGTGCAGACCGACCATGATGAATGAGTGATGGGGGACTAAGATTCCATAGAGTGGGTAAGGGATTGGGGGCTGGAAGGTTGGGAAGAGAGGCTAAGTGTTGAGCCTAGGGGCTTAAGTCCTTGGGAATGATATTTTAATATTATTCCAAAAATCCATGTGAAATATATGTTTTGTCTTAAGTTCCTGGGGAGGAATGCATGTTGATGGAACGCATGCAGCTTCATGGGCAACATGTGTCGACCCAAGCGCATGTGATTTAACCCAGGAAATGAGTCATGTTGGGGGTTTGCTTCCCATTCTTTCTAGGGACAGTTGCGTCTGAGTGGGTTCGTTCTCCATTCTGCTATTCGTTGTCTAAACTCTGTGACCTCTGCGTCTGAGCTCGGCATATCACACACAACACTAAAAACCAAAACCATGAGACCTTTGTGATTGTCTGGTGTATTCCCGTAAATTATATCTAGTCTCTGTGTTTGGCCTCCATCCTTGACCTTTACATAACTTCCTATCATGCATCCTTTAACCGGTAAACTATGAGCTGATTTGTGTCTTCTGTAGAACCCAACACCTGGATAATCGCCTGAGCGTGTTGTGTTTTAGCGTTTGGTCGTTGCCATTTGCGGGACTATGCATGTTTTCTGTTGTGGTCGTCATCCTAGCGTCAACTGAGTGCTTGATGTTGTTGTGGTTTCCCTCACCCGGTTGGAATTGATTCGAAGGGTGTGTTGAAGACGCGGGTTGTTAGGCCCGTGGTAGAAGAAGAAGGTTGTCAGGCCTGTGAGCAACTCCCTCCAGGTGAGAGAGAGTCTGCTGGGAAGTGGCTTTCCCCCAGATAGAGTCCAGCACCAGCTTCAGAGCTCTAAGAATTATTGATCTGACCTGTTGCCAAGGCCCAGAGAGGGAGGTGAAGCATCGATGGAATTTGCTTGTGAAGGTGTATACTCCCGGGAAGAACATGCATGTGGGGAATGAGAGTCTGTTAGTAGTGGGCGTAAGAAGGCATCCTGGGAAGAATCCTTTCAGTTATCCTATGTAGTTTTCCCTGTAACCTCAACCTAGACTAGGATTCCTTGCCTTGGGTGGAGTTTAGTCCCAGCTCGGGGGTGACCTACTGTTGAGAGTGATGAGCAGTGTGGTCTAAGGCTGGGAGGTTCGTGGAAGGCTTGCACGTAGTTGGTGGAATTACCATGGTTTCAAAGATAAGTATCAGCGTATGCTTAATATTATGTTTTTCATGCCTATGATGCTTATATGTATCATGTATTCTATTGTGCATATGAAATACTGTTAATGCCAAGTATTATTTATGTTAGCAGTAATCTTGTGTTTACTCTGAGTAAAATGTGTTTAATTTGGTTTAAATGTTGTGCATATGAATTACTGTTAATGCCAGGGATTATTTATGTTAGCAGTAATCTTGTGTTTAATCTGAGTTAAATGTGTTTAATTTGATTTAAATGCATGTTATTAATTAAGTATGAGAATGATGTTGTTCCACATAGTAGCATTTTCCCAGCCAGTGGGGTTGATGGCTGAGGGTCATTACAGTTTGGTATCAAAGCCTAGTTTCAACGCTGAGCCTGGATGGGTCGGATAAGTGGTCTTTGGACCGAGGTTTTGAAAAGGAAATTGTGTCTAGAGGACTAATTTCATACCTCAGAATATTTCTGAGTGTCAACGGGCTACTTGATCATGTTACAAAGCTTAGGAGGTGTAGTGGTATTATAAAACTACATTCGGTGTGGTATATGGCCACAAGGAGAGAGAGAACTCCACACCAGAAGTGTTGGAGCCAAAGGATTTGTTCGAGAGGAAAGGAGAACCCTCACAATCGTCAGATCTGAAGAATGTGCACAAGGTTTAAAACCCTATGGAGTTGCACAGGAGTGTGGAAATCGCGATACGTGAAATCTTGAATTCGTCAGGACTATCCATCGGAAAGGACGCGTGGAGAGAGATCAACCTTTCGTTGACTTGTGACCTGAAATGGTCTAAGGGTGAGTTCGTGAGAATTCACGAAACATGAATCCATGATTGGATCACAACCATCGATCTAAAGAGAGATCTGGACCATTAATTGTCCAGGAAGAAATCGACATTTCGGGAATAGGGAGGATGAAGGTGGAAAATATTTCGACCTTGTGATACACGAAATCTCGATACGTGAAATGTCGATGAGATCTGAGTTGTCATATTGTGAGGAATCAGGACCGTTGGATCATTTCATTAAATTAGGGATCGTGAACTTGGAGCGTAGGCCAAATTCTTGGTCACTCCAAGTCTTGAATCACGAAAGGGATTAACAAGGGTAGAATCGGACGGTGGATCCCTTCCAGGAAGAAGTGTCAAAATCATGTGACTTGTCGGATCAGGGGAGGCTCACAACCGTTGATATCATACACGAATTTCCATATCGGAATTCGGGGATTGAAGTGACAAGAGATTTGAAGTTGCTGCATCATGAACTCCCAGTTACCTAAAACCCGAAACCTTGAAATCCTAAAATGATATACACCGTAGATCATAGGAGAGGAACTTGATCGTTGGATCAAGTAGATGAATAGGCCATAATTTCAGAATTTCGGAAAACGGAAGTTTGAGATGCATAGGTGCAAGAACTCCTGATGCCCGAAACTCTGAAACGAAAAGTGAATGTAGTGGGCCCCCTGACATCACTAGGAGTGAGGTGGACCTTCTTAAGGACACCATGTGTCACTACCTTGGTGGGAAAAAGTTGTGCTATGGGCCCGGAGGGTAACAAAATCAATTTTTTGGAAGTTGGGAGTTGGAGAGGGAAGCGAGTGCGAGAACCTCCGGGACCAAAACCTCGAAACCTGAAACCCCAAAACCCCAAAATCCCAAAACCCGAAGTTCGTTTGGAGAGCCTTATAGCACCTAGAAGTTTAGAATTTGTTCATGACCCGTGATCACATGGGTTAGGGACTAAGGAAACAGGAGCTATCACCCTAAAATTACAGAGCCGAGCAGAGCTCAAAAAATTTGTGAAATCAAAATGCTTTCTTATTTGGATTGGTTTTGAATGTGTGGAATTTGTTAAGAAGAGATGGCCTAACAAATTCTGGTTGTCTGTACATTGTGATTGCAAAAGTTTGACGAGTCCCAGAACCAATTAGAATTTCCATGTAGTGCAGAGAAATTGAAGAGGTGTTGATTGCCTCCAATTCAGAGAACGAAAGAGAAGAAAGGGATGTCAACTTGGGAGTCGAAGGGTCGAACTCCAATGGGCACGGAAGAGAATTGGATAAGGAAGGACATATGATGAAAATCATTGAAAGATTGCATAAAGATGCCCAGGCTCACCAAGCCAATAGACGAAAGCTAATGAGAGTTAGGGATAGGCAGGGTCAATTCAACTTAAGGATGTTGAAGAGTCTGGAAAGAATAGAAAAGAAATTAGAAAAGGAGAGTGTCTCAAGCAAGATAGAGAGTCGCAGGACCCCTGAGAGGAAAAGAAGATCAAGGAGTGTCAGCAGACATCGTCGCCACTCCCCAAAGCATTCCAGTAGGGAAGCACATAGTAGTTCAAGCCCATCCCCTACCAGAAAACACCGAAGATCTGGAGTGGATGAATTGAAAAGGGAGATGAATAAGATTAAGCCTCCTACATTTGATAGAGAACATAAGAAGGAGGAAGATGTAGAAACATGGTTTCTTGGCATGAGAAAATATTTCCAACTGCCGAATTATTCCTCTCATGCAGAAGGAAGAATTGCGATGTATCAACTAAAAGGAAAAGCATCCATGTGGTGGGATCAACTTGTGTAGGTGCAACACGTTAGAGAGAAAGATATCACATGGAAGGAATTCAAGAGGAAATACCTGAATAAAAGATACTATGATAGAAAGATGAAGGATTTCTTCGAACTCAAGCTGGGCAGCATGACCATTGATGAATATGAACAAAGGTTTTTGGAATTACTGAAGTATGTTCCATTCATCAAAGATGAGGTTGTTAAGATTCAGAGGTATCTGAGTGGACTGCCACCTCCCATTGGTGACAAGATTTAGTATGATGATCCTAAGACTATGGAAGAAACAATAAGAAGAGAGAAATGCTTATATGAACAACAAAGAGAAAATCCTACTTTTAGGAAGGCTTGGGTTGACCAGAAGAAGTTTAAGAAAGAACAGAGGAAAAAGGGAAATAAACCACCCTTTTTCGAAAATAGTCCTCAAGGACATCCATCATTTAGAGAGATGAGAATGGCTGAAGTGGGAGAACAAAGGCTGAGACAGATGCCCATTCAGTGTTGGGGCTGTAAAGAGAACCACAAGTACAAATATTGTCCCCACAAAAATGGAAAAGGAAGAGTTGTCCATAATATTCAACAAGTTGAAACAGTGGAGGACATGGACAGTAGAATGCCAAGGATCTATGCGGCCTTGGACAACAAGCAAGCTAAATTTCAGACACACACGATTGAAGTGGAAGGTATGATTAACAACCAACCATTTATTATTTTAATTGATTCAGGGGCTAGCCATAGTTATATAGACCCTAGAGTGGTGGAAAGTTTTCATTTATCAAGAAGAAAACATGAAAAGTCTTGGTTAGTGCA
>SNQJ01S0218816.1:0-15268 GCA_010110895.2 Picea sitchensis
TTACCCATACGTGTAGGTGAAGATGGTTGGATTGTTTGATGGGAGGATGTCATTGCACATATTACCTCATTTTGGGGTTATATATTACAAATCACCTCAATATGGAAAAATTGACATAATTTTGTGAAAGAAGAACTAGAACAAGACATGTAATGGCTTCAATCTAGCCCCTTTGATGAGGGAACATAAACTAGGTAAATCAAACTTTGGCACTTCCTCAATGTGGACAAAGTTCATTGAGACTAGAGGGCTCAATTGAGAACCTACCTCCACTAGTTTAAAACAATGGATTGGCTAAGGAAGAACATTTTCAAGGCCTTGGCAACTAAGGAAGCTTCTGAAAGAAAATATTTATAGTGAAGGTGGTCAATTAACAAGTCACTAAGCAAGATGATATCAAGGAAAAGTTCTCCAACCATTATAGATTGTTTTAATCACAATGCCTTGTGGAGGAATGTAGGGTGGCCATGCAAATATGTATTGACATGGTCACTCATCAACTTTCCTGGCAATATGAAAGAATGTGTGAGTTGTCATCGACTTTAGATGAGTTGACAACTACTCCCATGTAGATGGTTGAGGATGAGGCATTGGGATTAGACAACATCCTGTGTGGACTTTATAGACCTTGATCCCATGAGGCCTTATAAAATTCACATAGAAAACAATCCACCCTCAATGACTTATCTTCAACCATCACAAAAGTTGTCATTTCATTCAAAGTCAACAATAACTCACACATTTTTTTTGTGTGTCGTTGATATTGAAAGAGGGACCACATCAAAACAAGTTTACATGGCCACTAAACATTGCTTTGTGAGGCCTTGAGAATGAAACACTAGTCTACAATGGCCATGGAACTCTTCCTCAATATCCTCTTACTTGGTGAGTCATCCATGGGTTGTCTTCACCACATATTTTTCTCATAATCTTCCTTAGCTACCAATCCCTTGATAAAGTCCTTGGTCAATCAATTCCTAATTCTAGGGCAGTGAAGACAAGCTCTACGCTCATACCCATGGACTCAAGGACCTTTTCCAACCTCAAGGAAGCACTAAATTTTGGCAAGCTTGGCTTACACTTTTTCATCAAAAGGGTTGGACCATAGTTGTTAATTTATGTGTTGCAATTCTTCTTTCGTAGCCTTGTGTTGCTTACATTGGATTAGGTGTTTTGTCCTCTGCACCCCTTAGAAAGGAGGCATTATATGCAATTGTAACGTACCCAACCATCCAAGCTAAGTCTCGTCACTGCAGAAAATGACTTAGCTTGCTAAATACAAATTTAAAAATGCCCCATACATATAAAAGAAAATCAAGGGTCAATAAGCCCATAAAAATTACAACGACAACATATTGATTTACCCAACATCTAACAACATATATAAAACGTGAATGCATCCAATAACAAACAACAAACACACAACATTCAAATAAAACATTTACACAGTAGAAAAATCATAGTAAACACAACATAAACCTATATGTTTAGATAAATAACCAACGGGTTGCATACAAAGGACAAACCTCCCAACCATAGGCGTTGTTGTTCATTTTCTCTCAACAACAGGCCAACCCCGAGTTGAGGCTATGAGTCCACAAGGATATTTGTCCCTATGGTTGTCCACTCTCCACATTCAACAACCCAAAACCCAGGTTCTACTCCTACAGTAGTTCCAATCCACCAACTCTCTCTTCCCCACAACCTGCACAACCCAAGGAATGTACCCCCTTCACTACTCATAGTCCCTCAGGTTGTACCATTCATTTATCCGGGATTTTAGTGCACTCAGTTGGATAGTAATATCTCAATCGAGGACTTCATGAACTCTTAATTGCTTCATGAGTGTTCACAATAGCCTTAACAAGGCTCTTGAGCCATTTCCTCAACATGAAAATGAACTACAAGCTTGCAGTCTATTTTACAGGCACATAGGCGACATTTCCAACCTAAAAAATAGCCAAAAAATTGTTGTGTTTAAGCATACCATGGTTGGTGCTCTTCCCAGCACTCAACTCCTCTCTTGTTGTCCAAAATTTGCATGCAAAAACTTAACTCCTTGTCCATACGAAATTCCTTTTCCTCAAGCCAGCTGACTGGTCACTCTGCTAATGTATTTTACTTCAGCCCCATTTTCCCTGATAACTATAGGATGTGACTCCTCACACCCACCCTCTTACATGAAATAAATGATTGGCTTTGGGAACACTCAATCAACAAATAGAAGGTTATACACAAAGATAATAATTTCAGGATATGGGTTGGATTAATACCCATGAATATTTCCCCCTTGCACCCCTCTCTCTTGTGGAATCATAGCCCCCCCATCATTTTCATCCCTCTTGTATCACAACCAACAATTACTACTTTTATTAATCATTTCAACGTTCATAATATACAATTCGGCCCCCGACCATATTAATCAATATGGGTTCTTTGCCCCAATCATATCGGCTCGCCAACCTAATTTACATTTATACAGTTACATTACAATTTGCGGGGATTAAAACTGGAGATGTTACATTCCCCTCCTCCTTATTTTTGCACTGTCCCCAGTGCACAACACCATGAAGTGTACATTCATTTTACAATTCTATCTCTCTAGCCATTAATAAACATATAGGTTCCCTAGCCTAATATCACACAAGCATTCCAACCTAAATATTAATACATAGGCACCCCAACCCCAAAACCATAAACACATGGGCGCTCTGGCCTCAAAACATAAATACATAACCCATTGGCATTCTCCCACATCTATCCCGATTTCCACCTGTTAGCGATTATTTCTGTCTTAGGCACAAAAGTACCCAGGTCTGTAGGTTGCACAGGAAGCGCCCAAGCGCAGCGCGGGAGGAACCCTTTTTTTTTTCGGTAGCAAGTCAAGCGAGCGGGCAAAATATCGTTGGCAACATCCAAGATCTATTTACAAAGCAGATCGACGGTCATCGGGTTCTCGGAGCTACCGTGTTGCTCGAGGTTTAGCGCTAGAGGGAGCACCAATAGTTCAAATCAGACTTGGGTCGTCCGATCAAATTGGTATAGGTGGCAGCCAATTGGCGTATCGGGGATCAACGTTTCGGAAGTCAAGGAGTCGTCTGTTCATTACAGTTGAAATCGTTGATCGACGAAACGCCGAAAGCGCCTTTGGCGTCGAGCCTACGGTCTTAGCCCCAGGTCTTATCGAGCGAGCCTATGAAGGGGGGACAACCCCTTTGTAATAGCGAAGCTACCTCGGTCGTTCATCTCAAGGACACGCGGCACACATCCGTGCCATGTCGGCGTTCGGGAGTTTGAGTGGTAAGCGCTCCTTGCCTTTTCGTATTTCGAAACCCCAAACCCCGAAAGGTCGATAGCGCCCAGAATCAGGCCCATGGTTTTGGCGCCTGGTCATACAGGAACAAGCCTGGAGGAGGGGCGCTAATGTTCAGCCTTTGGCCACTCGAGCCCCAAAGCGCCATAAGCAGTCTCAGCCGTTCATTTTGTGGGAAACGCGTGGCAACCGTTAGGCCCTCCCGACATTTCACCCATCGCGACTTTGAAAGAGAAAAGTCTTGTTCCTTTCACATCCGTGAACCCCGAAGCGCCAACAACACTCTGGAAAATAGGCGTAGGGTCGCGGCCCATGGTCATTCGAGAAAGTAGGAAGGACTGTAAAAAAGGGGGGGCCAAAAGTGCCGAGTCGAGTCTCAGAAGGTGGACACTGTGTTTTTCAGAGGCTGGTTCGACGGGATCAAGAGCCCGGTACCTTCTGGAATTGAATGAAGAAGAGAAAGGGTGGGTGAAACCTCGCCTCACTCATTTATTGCAAGAGTATGGATGTCCCAGCTAAAAGTCTACCCAAGATGGTCCTCTACACTGGTTCTTTTCATGAAAGCCACGCCGAGTCTTCAACTCGCCAGGGAAGCCTGCACACGCTAATTCAGTATTTAAGGGCTCAGCTACCCCCTGGCACGAGCCATGCAGAATTAAGGTGGCGTGTGACGGGAGAATGCAGGCCAGATTTGATTGAGGAGACGTTATACATTGAAGGTCCTGGGACACCTCTGCTGGGCAAAATGGGGGGAAAAGTATATGTAGGCATTTTTTGCCATTTTTGTAGGTATTGATGGTAGAGCAGAGCTCCCGATTATAAAGTTTTAGCACGGACTCTAGTTCTCTGATTATGCACCTGTATATGAGATTTCTTGCTTTATGACAGACAGTCTTCCTTACTTTGTCTAGTTTTTGTCTCATGCTAAGAGAGTTCGTGAACGAATGATTCGTGCGGATCATTGCAATTATGTCATGATAAAGGATTTATTTATGCATTATTGTATTCTCTGGTTTTCTGTGTTTGAGCGCAAGAAGATCTTGTGTTTGGATGCCTTCTTCTACAGTCTGCTAGAAACCTGATGTTTACTCTAGACCTTCGCCTCTCTCTGATATAAGTCTTTCCCCTACTCACCCTTACTACACCTCACTGTCTGAAGTTCATGCAAGACCTCACCTGCCCATGCATTCTTGGCCTAGTTCCGGAGTTAGAACCACATCGTCCGAGTTTACCTCGATTCAATCACTCCTTTTTATACCCATTACAAACTATCGTGACATAAAACTGATGGGCATCGGGCTTTGCTCCTGCAAGCAATCCAGGAGTGACTTCCGTCGCCAACATTTCTGGCACCGTTGCCGGGGACGAAGTTGAAGATTTGCCCCGGATTTGAACGACATTGAGCCTCTGAATCCTGAAGGTGCATCGGGTATCAGAGCCTTCGAAGATTGCCGCTGTGCACCTGGTGACTCCCTTGTGACGACTCCACTGTGGCGAACTTGCCGTGTCAACTGTGGCTTTCAGAGGCAGACACATACGGTCCCATCCTCAGCTGCCTCTAGCTACACCTGGAACTGATCGGGAGGTGGCTCTCAATAAAGGAAAAACCTTTGAAGGAGAAGCCGCCACCGAACCAGGTAATTCGCTGTCTCCCTTTGTGGAAACTCCATTTTCTCCGCCGCAGTTCCCTGGCAGACCGTCGTCTGAAGTTTCCCGTTTCTTGAATTTCGGGAGTGTTCCTGTTGAGGTTTCCCCCCTTGGTCTGGGATTAGAGGGAGAAATCCTCGTCACTCCCATCTCCTCTGAAGCTGTATCGTCGCGTAGACCTGTGACCACAGAAGATTTCCCCACTCCAAGATTGATCGCTTCTCCTCTTGTCGCGGTCACCGCCTCTCCACAGAGAGAAGCATCTGTCGGCTTAAGCTCACTATCCTTCTCCCTTAATCCCCTGTTGTTTCCCACTCCCCTTAGAAGCCCATCCCCAGTATCCCCATTTCGAACTCCTTCTCCTCCGAGTTCTCCTCCGCATAATATCCCTATGGCTGGACCAAATCCCCCTATGACCAGAATGGAGGCCATTATAGCCGCTAGGTACGCTCCCCTCGTGCTACCTCAACCGCTTAATGCCCTTCCAGCAGACGGTTACCTCAAGCAGCTGCCCAAGTTTACAGGCGAGGGTGACATATCTGCAGAAGAGCACCTGGAAGCCTTTTATAGTTTTACAGATGATAATGTCATCATGCACGCAGATGTATGGATGAGGATTTTTGTCCATAGCCTTCAAGGTGAAACTAGAAAATGGTTCAAGGCCCTGCTTCCTGGATCTATCAATGGGATAGAAGCGTTGGATGGTGCCTTTCTGAGACAGTGGGGAGATAAAAAAGATTTCGTGTATTACATGACAGAGTTTGGGTCTTTGAAGAGAAAAGAAGGAGAGTCCGTCTCTGATTTTTCCAAGAGATTCAATAAAATGTACAACAGAATCCCAACTGAGATAAAACCCTCCGAAGCCTCCACAAAGATCACTTATGCTAGCACCTTTGATCCTGATTTTTGCCTCTTGTTGAGGGAAAGGAGAGCAACTACGCTAGCCCACATGCAGGATGCAGCCATGGAGGTAGAATCTAATATATTGGCCGCTGACCGACTCAGGAATACTGTTGGTAGAAACATATCTAGGGAGAGGCCTGAAGCTTCCCCATCCAGTTCCTCTCCCCTGCCCCTCCAGACAGATGAGACAACAAGAGCGCTAAAATCACTTTCTGCCAGGATGGAAAGGTGGGAAGTAGAAGGGAAACCCATCTACAGAAATCCCCAAAAGGCAGATAGTAGGGGTTTCAGGAAGCCTAATAACAATGTGCCATGGGTTTTTCCTAGGGAACAAAGGAGCAGGGATAGAGACGATCAGAGGATTCAGACCCCTCTCTAGAACAACCTAGTTTCTCACGAAGAAGTGGAGGAGGTGGATGAACTCGACCTCGAGATCCATTGCATTGAGGACACGTCCCCGTTTCCTCATCTGACTCAATCTGCATATGAAGAATCCCTTATCAACGCTCAAATCAATGACTTGAGTAGAGGAGAAAGAGCTGGAAACACTCCTAACAGATATAATCTCAGGTCGAGGAGGAAAGAAGGAAATTTTGATAACCAGGATCAGTCCCCCATAGCGGAGAGGCCTACTAAAGCTACAACAACCACTACTAAAGAAAAGAAATCTCAGAATGTTTCGCCAGCAACCAAAGAACCTGTCACTGAGGTAAGGGAAGTTCCTAGGTCTGTTCCTTCCTTCAATTTTTAACATGAGATTCAGAAGATTAGAATACCTGTACCCCTGTTTGAACTAGTGAAAAATGAAGATTTCAAGAGGTCCCTCTCCAAGCTGTTGCAGTCCGACCCCCCTCAGCCTTCCACCGACTCAATAAATCTCCAAGATGAAAGGCCAGCAGTTGTCTTAGGGCCCATGGTAGAAGATAGAGATGACTCATCCCATCCCTTCTACACGTCCCTGAACATACATGATAAAGTGCTGCATAACTGCCTCATGGATTTAGGGGCTTCCCATAACCTTATGCCCAAAATAGTAATGGAGGAATTGGGACTGGAGGTGACGAAAACTTATCATGAATTGTACTCTTTCGACTCAAGGAGGGTGCAGTGTCTGGGAGTCATCAAAGACCTGGTGGTTTCCTTGTTTCAGCTGCCCATGAAGAGCATGATCATGGATATTGTGGTAGCTGATGTTCCCCCCAAGTTCGGCATGCTGTTGTCTCGATCTTGGATTAAAAAGCTTGGGGGAACTCTGCAGATGGATCTCACATATGCCACCATTCCGGTTTTCGGAGGGGAACAAAGGAGGTTATATAGAGAAGCTCAGTTGGCCTACATTGCCAGTGATGAAGCGAACCCCACCAATCACCCCATCTTTGCAATTGACACCGATTTGGGGTCTAGCCTATTGCAGCTCATTGATGCTCCTGAAGACCCTTTCCAGATCAGAAAGCAACCCAGTCTTGATTATCCGACTTCCCCTCCACCCCCCTCTGTGTGGAAGATGTTTTTCGATGGAGCTTCTTCAAATGAAGGCGCTGGCGCTGGAGTGGTTTTCATATCACCTTGACAAGAGACTATATCCCTGTCATACAAGCTGGAATTCGAAGCCACCAACAATGTGGCGGAATATGAAGCTCTTGTCCTGGGTATGCGGTCTGCGAAGGAAATGGGAATTAAAGAGATAGAGATATTTGGAGATGCTGAATTGATTGTTCAACAAGTAAGAAATGCTTATCGCGCTAATAATCCCCGGCTCAAAAATTACAGGAATGAAGTATGGGACCTGATGGATAATTTCTTCTTGGCTTTTAACATTTCTTTCATTCCAAGGGGGGGAAACGCTTTAGCCGATTCTTTAGCTGTCTCAGCCAGTTTACTCAAGGTTCCTCTGCCGCCTATGGAAAAAAATGATGTTGAGATAAAATACAGGCCCTCTGTACCGGACAATGTCAAGCATTGGAAGGTGTTCGAAGATGATCTGGAGATTGAAAGATTTCTCCAATCCATTGACGAGTTTTCTGCCTTACACATTGACCATGATCCCGACCTGGGGGGTGACCTTCACTCATAGGTGTTTTTAAATAAGATCGCTAATCACCAGATTATTCAGCTGCCCAACAACCACATTCCAAGAGGACTAGTCCCTTTAGAAAGATTGTTCGATGGGAATGATGTGCCAGTAAAGGGTAAGGTCTCAAATGAAGATGCCGATACAACCGAATGCAACATTGGTTCACAGGAGGAGCCTAGGTTCGTCAAATTGTCAAGTAGTTTGACCAGGGAACAAAGGGCCAAATATACGTAGTTGCTGAGAGAGTTCACCGATGTGTTTGCATGGACATATGAAGACCTCAAGACATATGACACATCTGTCATTGAGCACAAGATCCCGTTGAAGGAAGAGGCTAGGCCATTCAGGCAGAAGCTAAGACAGATAAATCCCATGCTACTGCCTGTCATGGAGAAAGAACTGAAAAAGTTGCTAGGAGCCCAGATCATTGTCCCCTTGAGATATTCCGAGTGGGTGGCCAATCTGGTTCTGGTGAGGAAGAAAAGTGGAGAAATCAGGCTTTGCGTCGATTTTAGGAATCTGAACAGAAGCTCAAAGAAAGACAATTACCCCCTACCTAAGATGGAACACATACTTCAGAGGGTAACTGGTGCCTCTAGGATATCCATGATCGATGGGTTTTCTGGCTATAATCAGATATCAGTTATGCCTGAGGACAGGGAAAAAACAACCTTCACCACCCCTTGGGGAACATTCATGTATCCTAAAATGTCGTTTGGACTTATGAATGCAGGAGCAACATTTGAGCGAGCCATGGATATAGCCTTCATCGGGGAGAAGGACCAGTTTGTGGTAATCTATCTCGATGACATCACGGTCTTTTCCAGCTCAGACAAGGAGCACCGCCGCCACTTGATGAAAGTTTTCATGAAATGTCGCAGGTTCGGCCTATCCCTAAACCCCAAGAAATCCTTGTTCGCTATGCAGGAAGGGAAGTTATTAGGCCATATAGTATCAACAGAGGGTGTAAGGATTGATCCTAGTAGGGTAGAGGCAATTCAGACCCTGCCACTTCCCAGATCTAAGAAGGAAGTTCAGGCCTTTTTGGGGAAAATTAATTTTCTGAGGCGATTTGTCTCAAATTTTGCTGAGCTAGTGAAACACATCACAACCATGCTCAGGAAAGGGAACAAAGTGAAATGGACCGCTGAACCTAGGGATTCTTTTGACCAAATAAAAAGGGCATTGACTGAGGCACCCGTGCTGATCAGTCCTGACTATTCCAAAGAATTCCTAATTTTCTCTTTTGCTTCTTTTGATACAGTAGCAGCGGTCTTGTTGTAGAAAAATGAGGAAGGGCGAGAGTAGCCCATTGCCTTCTTCAAAAAGGCGTTAAGGGATGCAGAGATCAGGTACGAGATCATGGAGAAGCAGGCATATGCTTTAGTGAAAGCTCTCAAAGATTTCAGGATCTACGTGCTGCACTCAAAGATAACAACATACGTCCCTTCGGCTTCTGTGAAGGATATCCTTGTACAACCCGACATAGATGGGAAAAGAGGCAGATGGATAGCTAAAATTCTGGAATTTGACTTAGAGATAAAGCCCACCAAGTTAGTTAAGGGGCAAGGTTTAGCCAAGCTACTGGCTGAATCCAATTGTGAGGCCTTGGGGGTTAATTCCGTCAATACTTGCTCGGGAAATCGGCAAGCTGAGTCACCCAGTCAACGCCCTCAGGACGGTTTATCGCAGGCAGAATGTGCTTAGTATCGCGACATTCTGTACTTTCTGCAAAGGTTGAAGCCGCCGGATGGAATGGGTAAAAGTAAGGCAAGAGCTTTAAAGCTCAAGGCGGTCAGGTATTGCCTCATTGACCAAGTCTTGTACTGGAAAGATCCTCTAGGGGTGCTGCTAAGATGTTTGAACCCATTAGAAGCCCAGAAAGTTACGCTTGATTTCCATGGAGGCCTTTATGGGGGGCATCATTTCTGGAAGACCACGGCTCACAAAATCCTCAAAGCTGGGTATTACTGGCCCACTTTATTCGCTGATGTCAATAGAGAAATCAGAGCCTCCATCAAATGCCAGAAGTTCTCAGGAAAACAACAGCTCAAACCACTGCCATTGAAGCCTATAGTATCTTCAGCACCTTTTCAGCAGTGGGGACTAGACTTCATAGGGGAAATACATCCTCCCTCAAGTGGCCAACACAGATGGATTTTGACGGCAATAGATTATTTCACTAAGTGGATAGAAGCTGTCCCCACCAGAAGTGCATCACACAAAGCCATTATCAGCTTCCTGGAAGATATCATAGCTAGATTTGGCTGTCCTAGCAAGATCATCACCGATAATGCCGTTGCTTTCAAATCTGAGCCTCTAATTAAGTTCTGTGAGCAGTTCTAGATCTCACTAATTCACTCCACCCCCTACTATCCCCAGGGAAATGGTTTAGCAAAGTCCTCCAACAAAAGCCTAATAAGGATCATCAAAAGACTGTTGGAAGACAACAAAAGGGTTTGGGATTCAAAGTTGAAGTTTGCTCTGTGGGCTGATCGTGTGACAACGAAGAAATCTCTGGGCACTTCGCCTTTTCAGTTGGTCTACAGGGCAGAGGCAGTTTTTCCTACTCAACTCGCCTTACCTGTGGCGAAATTCTTTCAAGACTATGAGGGAGAAACCAATCATATGATCAGAAGGATTCATCAGATAGTAGAAGTGCAGCAGATTAGAGAACATGTGAGGACCGCAGCTCATAGTCACCAGGAAAAGATCAAACAGGCTTTCGACAGGAAGGTCAGGAAGAAAGAGTTTGAGATCGGGGACTTGGTACTTAAGTGGGACGCCCCCAGGCAGGATAAAGGCAAACACAACAATTTTGACGCCCTCTGGATCGGCCCCTTCAAGATCTCTGAGGTTTTCTCCAACAACACGTATGGGTTGCAAGATTTGGAGGGTGAAGAGGTTTTCAGCAGCCCAGTGAATGGGCATTTTCTAAAGAAATGTTTTATTTGAGCCTCAGACGGCTCCCTTGCTTGTAAATATTGTCCTTTAGTTCTTTGTTTACTTTCTTTTTGCGTGTTTTCGGCTTAATAAGTGACTCCATAGCCCAATAGCAAGGCACTGAAGCTGCAGAAGGAGTTCTTAGAGCATCATAGGGATGAATCTATCCCCCATGGAGCCTAATGTTAGCGATTATTTCCATCTTAGGCACAAAAGTACCCAGGTCTGCAGGTTGCACAGGAAGCGCCCAAGCGCAGCGCGGGAGGAACCCTTTTTTTTTCGGTAGCAAGTCAGGCGAGCGGGCAAAATATCGTTGGCAGCATCCAAGATCTATTTACAAAGCAGATCGACGGTCATCGGGTTCTCGGAGCTACCGTGTTGCTCGAGGTTTAGCGCTAGAGGGAGCACCAATAGTTCAAATCAGACTTGGGTCTTCCAGTCAAATTGGGACAGGTTGCAGCCAGTTGGCATATCGAGGATCGGCGTTTCGGAAGTCAAGGAGTCGTCCGTTCATTACAGTTGAAATCACCGATCGACAAAACGCCGAAAGCACCTTTGGCGCCGCGCCTACGGTCTTAGCCCCAAGTCTTATCAAGCGAGCTTATGAAGGGGGGACAACCCCTTTGTAATAGCGAAGCTACCCCGGTCGTTCATCTCAAGGACATGTGGCATGCATTTGTGCCATGTTGGCATTCGGGAGTTTGAGCGGTAAGCGCTCCTTGCCTTTTCGTATTTCGAAACCCCGAACCCCGAAAGGTCGATAGCGCCCAGAATCAGGCCCGTGGTTTTGGCGCCTGGTCATAAAGGAACAAGCCTGGAGGAGGGGCGCTAAAGTTCAGCCTTTGGCCACTCGAGCCCCAAAGCGTCGTAAGCAGTCTCAGCCGTTCATTTTGTGGGAAACGCGTGGCGACCGTTAGGCCCTCCCGGCATTTTGGCCATCGCGACTTTGAAAGAGAAAAGTCTTGTTCCTTTCACATCCGCGAACCCCGAAGCGCCAACAACACTCTGGAAAATAGGCGTAGGGTCATGGCCCATGGTCATTCGAGAAAGTAGGAAGGACTATAAAAAATGGGGGACAAAAGTGCCGAGTCGAGTCTCAGAAGGTGGACACTGTGTTTTTCAGAGGCTGGTTCGATGGGATCAAGAGCACGGTACCTGCTGGAATTGAATGAAGAAGAGAGAGGGTGGGTGAAACCTCGCCTCACTCATTTATTACAAGAGTATGGATGTCCCAGCTAAATGTCTACCCAAGATGGTCCTCTGCACTGGTTCTTTTCATGAAAGCCACGCCGAGTCTTCAACTCGCCAGGGAAGCCTGCACACGCTAATTCAGTATTTAAGGGCTCAGCTACCCCCTGGCACGAGCCATGCAGAATTAAGGTGGCGTGTGACGGAAGAATGCAGGCTAGATTTGATTGAGGAGACGCTATACATTGAAGGTCCTGGGACGCCTCTGCTGGACGAAATGGGGGGGAAAGTATATGTAGGCATTTTTTGCCATTTTTGTAGGTATCGATGGTAGAGCAGAGCTCCCGATTGTAAAGTTTTAGCACAGACTCTAGTTCTCTGATTATGCATCTGTATATGAGATTTCTTGCTTTATGACAGACTGTCTTTATTACTTCGTCTAGTTTTTGTCTCATGCTAAGAGAGTTCGTGAACGAATGATTCGTGCGGATCATTGCAATTATGTCATGATAAAGGATTTATTTATGCATTATTGTATTCTCTGGTTTTCTGTGTTTGAGTGCAAGAAGATCTTGTGTTTGGATGCCTTCTTCTACAGTCTGCTAGAAATCTGATGTTTACTCCAGACCTTCGCCTCTCTCTGATATAAGTCTTCCCCCTACTCACCCTTACTACACCTCACTGTCTGAAGTTCATGCAAGACCTCACCTGCCCATGCATTCTTGGCCTAGTTCCGGAGTTAGAACCACATCGTCCGAGTTTACCTCCATTCGATCACTCCTTTTTATACCCATTACAAACTATCGTGACATAAAACTGATGGGCGTCGGGCTCTGCTCCTGCAAGCAATCCAGGAGTGACTTCCGTCGCCAACACCACCAACTCTCTTCCACACACCTGGCCAATCCAAGGAATGTACCCCTTCATTGTTCTCGGTCCATCGAGTTGTACCATTCTTTTATCAGGGCTTCCCCAAGGAATGTGCCCCCTTCATCTTCCTTAGTCCAACGAGTTGCACCATGTTTTATAAGGGTCTCTCTCGCACAGGTAACTAGGAATCTCACTATTGGATCTCAAGGGACTCACTGCTAGGAAAACTACCAGTAAATAACCAACAACAACCTGGTTGTTGTAGTGCAACTCACGCATGAGTTCACTCTTCAAACTTGACGACCTGGTTCTTCGATAGTGTTACTCCCACACATGAGTTCACTCTTTAGGCCTAACAACTTGGTTCTTCTGCAAGCTTGACAACTTGCTTTTTCTTATTGTACTCACCCTCTAAGCTCATACATCCCTTTCATTGTTACATAGATCCTCAGGTGATCCATCATTTTCCAAGGTGTTCTTGCATAGATGAATGCCAACTTGATTCTAGAGTTCCACTAGCAATCTGTAACTTGTGGAAATCATCCAATATGCATCATGTGCATGCAGTCAATATGAGACATCATCATACAATTTTCAATTATAATTTTCAAATTTGTTTTATACAGGAAAACATAATTTCTCAAACATGAGTTTGCTACTCATTATGTTTGGCTCTTGCAGCTGTAGATATTAGTCTTCCTTGTAGGCTTACATCCCTACCATTATTCCTACAATTTTCTCAATTTCCATGCAGCTAAGCAAATTGTTAACGTATCATAACAATTTTCAATTATTAATTTCTCAAAATTGTTTTATACAGAAAAATAAAATTTCCCATGCATAATTTTTCTGCTCATAATTTTTTGGCTCTCGCAACAACATGCGTCGACCTTCTTTATGGGCTTACATCCCTACCATATCCAAGACCATTATCCCTATAATTTTCACAATTTTTCTTTTTTACTCATCCAAACAGATTGTTAGTACCCATGCACATTTATAGCAGTTCATGAAATGATCTCAAAATTGTATCTTACCAACAATTCAACCATTTACACTGATTATTCACATTAAAAATGGAACTCAATCATTAATCATGTTATCTAGAATGAAACTATCATTCATTATACATGCATTATCAACACATCAAGATTTTCATAATGCAATCAAACTTCACCCAAATAAAACCAATGTGCCAATAATCATGGCCACATCTACATACTGCATCCTTGCATTGACTATGGAATACCATATATTCATGTCATGTATTCCACCATGTGAGTTGGAAGGCATAGCCCATGCCTCAACACATCATCCAAACTCTTCCCCAATTATTTCCTCGTTTATTTGAATACCTTCCTCTTCTACCCATACACAACACTGGGAATATAATTCCCTTGGTTATCTCTCGTGTCGGCAAAGAGGTTGCAGTACAAACATCAGTTATACATGAGAAAACCATTATGCACTTAGATGATGATATGGCTCTTCCATTTCCAACCACATCATGGCCTCACACATGGCCATCTCTAATGGCATTCATTGCTACAACAGGGCTATGTCCCCTGACTTGACTTGGTTACGATCTTCTAACCAATATAACATAATATGCAATTAAATTTTACATAAATTCATTTAAGCATCAATTAAATTTGTATATTCAAGGCCCTCTACCTTTACACACCAATTCCAATATTAAAATTTGACTAAGGGAATTCTTACCTCAATTCCCTTAAGCATTTATGCTTCATAACTGTTGATTTTTCATAAGCATTAGGTTAAGCATGAAGTTCATTCCATTTTATCATTTAACCATAATCATAAATGCTACAACAACCAAGATCACAAGAAGAAGCACCATGCACAAGAACACAAAATGTATCCTGGGAAACCCTTCTCAACAAGGGAATAAAACCAAACCAAATCCTTTGATATAATCTTCAAGAGAAAGACCTTTACCACCAAGAAAAACTTAGCACACAAGAGGGTGCTCAAACCCTAGAACTCTAGCGCCTAAGAGAGGTGCGCACCTTTTTCCAAAGAAGTCTACTTGCTGAAACTTTCAAACTCACAAGAAGGATGTGTTTCTACAATGGGAAATTTCCTTTTAGTTATATTAGACTTGTCCTATCAACTGAAGTGTCTATTGGCTCAACAGGGCCGACCTTTATAAGACATAATATAATAATAATAATAATTATTATTATTATAATTAATATCATCCAGATTAATTATATTTTACATTTATTATTAGACACAATAAGGTAGGGCCGACTTGTACCCTTTACATAACAATTAGGGTTACAGGTAGGTCTGACTCTTGAACAATA
>SNQJ01S0218817.1:0-15268 GCA_010110895.2 Picea sitchensis
TAGCAATGAGGTTAAAAATTACCAATGAAATGAAGTTGAAGGTGAATTAACATAATTTTTTAATGCATATAATATGTTAACATATGGTATGTATATATATATTAATTAGCAATGAGGTTAAAAATTACCAATGAAATGAAGTTGAAGGTGAATTAACATAATTTTTTAATGCATATAATATGTTAACATATGGTTTAAATTTCAATGTTATATATATATATATATATATATATATATATATATATATGAGGTTGTTGAGGGTGAACTGAATTCTAGATGCCATATTGTTTAAAATTCAATATTGAGTTTCACGAGTTTCACTATATTTCAAATACAGTTAAAAATACATTTAAATAATGAGTTTCCCTTTATTTTCAGATAAAGTTAAAAATATATCTAAAACTTTTCTCAGAACAGACTCCTTACATCATGATTTTTATGTCTCCTTACATAATCATTTTTTCCCTGTTTAGCTGAATACATTATAATGTTTAATCATTTTTTTCCTGTTTTTTTCCTGTTTAGCTGAATACATTATAGTGTTGATACATTATAATGTTTAATCATTTTTTTCCTGTTTAGCTGAATACATTATAGTGTTGTTTGTGGGAAATTTATAATTTACGAGTGAGTGGGTGAGATATTTCTTGCTTTTCAGTTAACTGATTTGTTTTACCTTTGGGATTTTCGATTCACATAGTTGGATTTACCAATATAATGAAATGTGAAGAATCCCTTGGTGAGTGAGACATGTGTTTTTACCACTGAAACTAGTTTGTTTATTTTTTTGTTTGCTGGTGGTGAGATACGTATGAAATGTGAAGAATCCCTTTGGTGACTGAGACATGTGTTTTTACCACTGAAACTAGTTTACTAGTTTGTTTATTTTTTAGTTTGCTGGATTCCTTGGTGAGATATGTATCTTTTTATCTCAGCCATTTGGCTGGCTTTACCTTTTTCGTGGTTTACTGGATTCTTTATGAAACATGTTTGTCAATGAAACTGGTTTGCTTAACATGTTTTTTTAATGAAAACTGGTTTGCTTATCTTTTGTTTGCTGGATTCCTCGGTGAGATATGCATTTCTTGTTTTTCAGTCAATCTGGCTCGTTTTACCTTTTGAGATATCGGGCTTTAAAAAATAGGCCATAGGTGCACTATAATCCCTGTAATGCCAGTGAAAAAAACTAGAAGAGACATGCAGTGTAGTCTCGTTAGTCCATTATCTTACATTAAAAAGTTGCAAGTGCGTTATATTTTGTTAAGATATAGACAATTATGTTAAAAAATCAGAAAATTGTAAGTGCGTTATCTTTTGTTAAAATATAGTCAATTACATTAAAAAATAGTTTGTGCGTTATCTTTTGTTAAAATATAGACAATTACATGTAAAAATAGTTGTGCGTTATCTTTTGTTAAAATATAAACAATTACATGAAAAAAATGTTGGTGCGTTATCTTTTGTTAAGTTGTGTCTTTCTTTATGCTTATGGCACAATAGCGTTGCTCACATATAGATTGCCCACATATTAAGGTTGTTTATGGAACGATAGCGTTGCTCACATATTTTGTATTGTTGTAAATATGTTATTGAAAGTAATCAATGAATACTGCTAATCTTTAAATACACTTATAATGTAGAAATGATGAATCAACGAGTGTTTACTAATAAAGGTCTTTTGGCAAATAATTCATCATTCAACGCGATCCATGTTTTAGTTTATATGGGTTCGTATCTCGATGTTTGCCTTGCCCTAGAATTGGATTGTGTACGGCGGAATTAACTTACTTGCTCAAATGACATGTTGTCCAAGACAGACACTTGGCTATAATAGATGGATTGGAGTTTATTTGTGTGGTATAAAGGATAAATGATACGAATTACTATTATTTATGATTAAAATATGATATTGACAGTTCTAATCTGTGATATGCTTATGTCCACTCCCGCTTTGGCTGCTTTTTAAAACACACTTCTGTTTTTGCTAAGTAGATATTTGTTTTGTAATAGTAGATAGATGTTTTCTTATATTTGGAATGCTCGGTGACCAAACAGTTGGATCAAAATAAAACATAATCATAATTTAAAGCATTAGATATGATTTGGTCCTATTACTAAGTATACCTAGTCTGCAATGTTCCATTAGATTCAGCCAGTCAGAAAGGGCAATCCAAATTTTCTCTCCTGTAACCTTTCTTGTTTTTCATCTTCGCTGCGACATTTTCTTTCAAACAAAGGTTGAAAGCTCTTAGCACCAGCATTTCAAGCATGGCTGGTATTCGGTAAATAAGACTATTTACTACTACCTTTTAGGGATAGGTTCTTGTTACATCCTGCTCTCTACTTTTAGAGAAGATTCTTTTAAGTTTTAAGTAGCTTTAGTTATGTCCCATCGATATCATGCACGTTCGGTTAGTGTCAACCAACAAATTAGTATTGTGCATAATTAATAGTTGAAGATTGAACCCATTGCAAACTATTATCAGAACTTCGACATTCTGGATATGTAGACTTGTTTAAATGCTTCTGCTTATCTGTACATCTTGAGAGATGAATGCAAGTTATGTCTGGATATGTAGACTTCCTTGTTTAAATGTTTCCGCTTATCTGTACATTTTGAGAGATGAATGCAAGTTATCTGTTGAACTTGTTTTCAAGGAACGTGTTTTTCAAACTCTGAAATTGGAGCCTGTTTTGACATAGGCAGTTCTTAAGATCTGTCTACAAGAATTTTGATTTCAAAGAATGCTTTGTTACTAGCATTAGAGAAAAACATTCATATTTACAACAACGGAAGTCAAATCATCCACTTTTATTAGTGGGTAAAAGAATAATTGTGCTTTTACTCATTTTCTTCATCCGGCAGATGAAGATACTATTTTTGATTCTGTTTTCCAATTGTATATCAAGTGAAATATAGCAATGCTGCTATTAGATATCATTGAGATACTTCACTTGTTTGTCATTTGTAACTTTACAGTTACATATTCACGCCTTCCTTTTTTGTCTGTTTATGCTGCTGTCTGTTTTTGAGTTTTCTCTCTCTTGCTTGCAGGAAAGTGTAGCCTTGCTGTCAGTGGTCGTGGGGCTCGCACGTTACGCTCAAAGCCTCTTACGCAGACATATCCTGCAAAGAATATATGGTGAGTATATCTATCAATGCATCAACCTATCAGATTCTTTTCTAAGTGCACAATTAAAATATGTTTTAACACATTAAGATGGCGGGTAAGGTTTTGTTAACCTAGTGCTACAAAACCGGATTTCCAAATATGCAAATAAATATGTATAGCATGCTTATTTTCTAATTTGTATTTTTCTCACGTTTCTTGGTCTGCAAAGAATATATGGAAGTATATGTATCCATGCTTCTGCATTTATATATGAATTGCATCTAGATATGATTTTATAGGATAATTTCCATCCTATTAGATTGTTTTCTAAATGCGCAATTCAATTAATGTTTCACATCGAGATGGCGTAGAATGTTTTGTTAGTCTATTTAACTGATACAAAACCGGATTTCCAAATAAGCAAAATGTATACGATGGTTGAATTTTAATGTCTTTAGATACCAACATCGTTTGCTTATAATATTTGTTGAAACTTGACATAAACTATATTTCTTTGGCCATATGTGATTTTGAATTTTAATGTTTTTAGATGCCAACATTCTATGCTTTTTAGATTTGTCGATCTTTCTTTGGCCATATGTAAAGCCGTACAGCTAGGATAACATTTAAGTCCTAAAATATCATAAAATTGTTGTGGAGTTTTACATAATTGGTCATGCGTTGTCAACATTTAATCACTAAGATTTGGGCTGGATGACCCTAAAGTAAAAAGAGTGCATAGTGCGTATCCACAGAACTGGAGTGTTGATACTATCAGGTATCTGCACTAATACTCTACTACTTCGGTCCAGAATCTCTAGCTTTCTAGCTCCAGAATCTATAGCTTTCGCAGGTCAATTTTCATATGTTTTTGTCGGTTCACATCAAGAAATCCATGTCCTACCCTTGGATTTATCTTATAGTGTCTGCACTAGGGGGCAATTCTAGCTCCAGAATCTCTAACTTTTGTCTGTCAATTTAATACATGTTTGTCAGTTCACATCAAGAAACCCATGTCCTTACCTTGGCTTTTATCTACCTACATCTTATAGTTTTGCAAGTGAACGTGAGCATGTTCCAATTTTTTATTTCACAAGTGAACGTGAGCATGTTCCAATCTTTTATTTCAGGAAGTTTTGTGAAATGTGTTGGAGCTTTTTACGATGTTTGGGGAAATTTCGACTTTTGGTGTTTGTATTAGGTAGTTCTCAATGAGTTGCACTTATATGCCGTGTAGCAAATTCGTCCATCAAATCTAAGATGATCTTTGCAAATCTTTCAATATTTTTTCAAAATTTGTGATATCATTGTTGATTTGTTATTGTTAAGGAAACAAATAATTCCTTCAACTTTGAAGAAATGCACATGATGTCAACCCTTGCAAAAGGGCACCGACACTTGGGTCCAAAAGAGAACCTTGAACCTTGGGTTGTGGGCCCAAGAGAGAACCTTGAACCTTGGGCTTGCGAACTGTACCCCCAAGAATGTAACTGTACCCCCAAGAATGTATATGATAGTGTGTTCTTTGAGGAAAGACTCAAGCTCATCAATGTAAATTCAAAATAAGGTAAAAGGTCGGAGGGGACAACCTTGCTTAACCCCTATGGTGCTCTTAATAAAATTAGAAACATTGTGAGAATTGCAAAGTTGATTGGTGATAGACTTGTAGAGTCTCATAATCTAAGTCACATAGTTCGGGAGTTCGACAATGATTTGATTTGGTTCGAATTCAAATTTTTCAACGAGGTTCGTCATTAGGTTCATCCACACACACACACATCATAAAACAAAGTCACATGGTTCGGATTTTGGTTCAAATTTAAATTTCTCTTTGGATAAAATTAGGTTTTCCAATAGATTCATTTATATACATATTTCCAAACTCTCTCTCTCTCTATAATATAGATATTAATATTTTAAATTAATATAGTTTAATATACATAAAGTGAATATATTAAATTATATAGAGTTATATAATTATATTTTTGTAAACTAAGTAATACAAAATTTATAATAATTTTAAAAATTACAAAATCTAAACAAAGGATGAATCATTTGTCGTGGCCCATCTCTAGCATTGACTCATTTTTTGACTTGAGTCACCTTTGGCCCTTGTTGCAACATTCACTCAATCACACAAAAACCAACAAATGCATAGCTAGCAGTCATCATGGTCAATCAAATGAAATCACAACTACCAAGTTTCAATAGCATGCCATCTGCATAAGAAATTTTCTAGTTATGTTGCATTGACGTCTTCCATCATTGATGGAGTGCCTTTCGATTATGAGGAGGTCTGTGAGCAAGGATGGTAGGATGCCATAGTGGAAGAGTACAACTCCATGAAGGATGATGTGTGTGAGTTTGTACCTAATATAGAAGGGGAATCGATTGTTGATTCTAGGTGGTTGTACAAGATGAAGCATGCTCTTGATCGCAAGATAGAGATGTACAGGTCTCTATCTGGACTATTATATCTTTAGTATCAATTTTTGATTAGCAATTATATTAGATGGTTGTAAAGACAACCTTCCTCAATGGTGTGATTGAGGAACAAGTATACATTAATAAGTCGAGAGGGTTTGAAGTGCATGGGCGAGAGACAAATCTATGCAGGGTATTATATCTTTAGTATCAATTTTTGATTGGCAATTATATTAGATGGTTGTAAAGACAACCTTCCTCAATGGTGTGATTGAGGAACAAGTATACATTAATAAGTCGAGAGGGTTTGAAGTGCATGGGCGAGAGACAAATATATGCAGGGTGAAGAAAGTTGTCTACGGATTGAAGTAGGCATCACTTGCTTACTACTCTAGGACCGATGACTAATTGTTAGGTTGGGGCTTCACCAAAACTTTTACAGATCCCAATCTTTATTATTATTTGGTAGATTTGATTTGCTTGTTTTGGTCTATATTTACATGACTTGATACTTACAAGGAGTTTAGAGAAGCCCATTGCATGGTGCAAGGTAGAGTTGGCACGTGAGCTCGAGATGAAAAACATTGGACTAATGCACTATTTCTTGGGTCTAGAGGTGTCACAAGGTACAAGTGAGGTTTTGCTTGGAAAGGGAAAGTACATAATTGAGATCTTGAAGAGATTTCAAATGATGGATTGCAAACCTTGACCATAACCATGGTACTAAATCTGAAATTGCATGTTGACTTGGATTCAAATTTGGTAGATATTGCTAATGCTTGAAATTGGAAGGGTTCCAAGGTAACTAGAGCATGAACATCGTCACCTTGTGCAACCTCTCTGCACATTGGGTTAGTGCTTGCTAACAACAGGGGTTGCTGAAAGTTCTATGTGAAGAGTTTTAATGCAAAACAAAAATTTCATGTCTATCCTAGAGGCTTCCTGGATCTTAGCCTGGTGAATTTTCAGCAGCAACAACGAAAAATATTTCAATCCTTAACAACCCTAATCCACTATGAAATTCAATAAATAAGATACGAATGTGTTCCTGTTATCCCCATTTGTGGGATAACTAAGGAGATGATGTCTCGAGGCCCTCAGGTTGCAGATATGGAGTGTCGAGAGACCACATGACTAGCATTTTCCACTTGCACATACGAAAGCCCGCTCTATCACCACATTCTGGTCCATTGTCAGTGCATCCACTACAACAACTAGCTTCTTTAAGGAAGATGGGTCTTGCTCCATACGGTATAAGTCAGGTATTGTGGCAGGTAATCACCCTAATATTTAAGGCATTCAAACATGTTGTATTTAAGTTACTTTTGATTATAGAATGCTTGCTTGGACATTATGCTTTTGAACCTGTTTCATCTTAGTGAGTGTCATAAGTTTCCTAGTAAGTGGTGAACCTTTGGGGAAGGCTTGCAGCTGGGGGTCCCTTGAGGGGTTATCGTACCATTCCCGACCATACTTACCACCTTCCGCTCATTACACTCCCATCATATTGTTTTCTTCTCGGCCCTTTGACTTTAATGACCCAAGAAGTGCATGTACCTCATTTCATGGGAAGAAGGGGTTGAGGGCCTAGAGGGATTGTTGTTGGCTAAAAAGATAAAAGCCTAAATATAGACCTTCTAGATGCTTCACCCAGGGATCCTCGAGAAAGCAATGAAACACTTTTCTATAAGAAATGGGGGACCTACAAAAATAAATGATGGTGAATGCTTAAGGGGTTAGTTGGAGGATGGGAGGTCTCATCACAAGCCGACCTATCATGATCATGGGTATTTAGCAGTATGACATTACCATCATCTGGTCACCAAGCCAGGGTAGTGGCTCTCAGTTACACAACTGAGAGAAAGGGGGTCTCATCATGAGTCGACCTTTTCATTTCCGTGAGGTATTTGTGAATGACACTGTCATTATTTGGAGACCAAGCCAGGACAATGGCCTTCAACTTGTTCCTTAAAACATGAAAGAAATATAAGAAAGAATGGCAAGAAGATGGGTTTGGAAAAAGTGCATCGCAAACAAAGGTGCCACACCCTCTACAAAGGCACCCATAAATGAGATAATATGAGCCCTTGTATGTCATGAAACTCATCGACCTATGAAGTCTAAACCCCTTCCACCTCATCATCCATTACATAACCTTGAAAGGCCATCCTTGGTAGCATCCCCTACTTGAGGGCTTTGGTCTACCCAATAGGACTTTTATGACACCCCTCCCATTCTTAAACTTGTTCCATTGTATAGGGTTTTTGAGCATTTGTTTAATTTGATGAGGTAGTTTTGATGGACATGTTTAGGTGCCTTGCTTATTAGATGTGGTTTACACTTGTCATGATATCTTTGACTTGAGATCTTTGGAGGGCGTACCCTTTTGTTTTGAAGGACCTTTTTGGTGGACAGTTTTGGAGGAACAAGCCTAGCTTGGGCTTCCATGGAGCTTGAAGCCCACAAGTTGGATGTCGCCCATCACGATGAATTGCCTTTGGAGGCCTAGAAGACATCATGGATGACCTTATCTAGCCCCTAGTACTCAAACGACTTGCTTAGGAGAGGCAAAACCTCACTTTTGGAGGGTTGACGTCATGCTTGAGGGGGTTTGTTGGTGATGGAGGTGTTGTTCATTGACACATGGTACATTTTTAAAGGAAGGAAGGCTTTGAACCATAAAGAGGAAGCTTGGAGATATGACAAGTGGCCTTTGTAGGCCTTGCCATGCTTCCCCAACTCCAATGACTTGCTCCTAGTGCCAAAACGTCTCCCTAAATGGGTGACATCATCTTGCTTTAAGGTTTCTAATGTGTTTTTTGTTTGTTTGTTTGTTAGTTTGTCCGTGACATGTGGGACTAAGAAACCGCGACTCAGGGGCATCTAAGCCGTCAAAATCACCCGGGGATCGCACCCGGCCTAAGCCACACCAACCCTTAACATGGCTGGACTTTTTTGTCCCCGCAGGTTTCGAACTGATGAACACACTCCATCACCGACTGTCCTACACCTCGGGGACAAGGTTTCTAATGTGTTAAAGTGAAAATTAAATATTATTATTTGGTTCAAGAAGGGTTTTTGACCCCTTATCTCATGTTTTACCCTTGCTAAGTGGACAAATTATGTTTTATACTTTTTTATAAATAGATATCATGTGAATCTCATTTCATAATATAGCTCTCCCTTGTGGAGAAGGATACTTGGCTGAAATTTTCACTATACTTTTGCATTTTTGGTATCTCTCTGTCTCTTGCAAATGGTTTATGGTGTTATCTTTGGGTGAATGGATGAGAAGAAGTGATGCGCATGTCTTGAAGGCTTTCTCTTTTGCTCTTGGATGATATTTTGCATGGTGAACTAGGGTTTGAAATCTCATTTCTTGGAATTGGTAAGGAAAATTTTGCATATGCTAGTTCTTTCTTGCTTATCTTTGGTTATTGTTGGTGAAGACCCTAGGAGGAGTATGTTGGATACACCCTCCATCATTGCTTCATCCTTTTGTTAAGGTTATAAGTCATTTTTGAGAAAGGGTTGCTAGGAGAAGTACAGGTGTGTACACCCTCCTAGATTTACCCTAAGTTGGTTGGCATACCCTAGGGAGTAAGAGGATTTACACCCCTAGGGATCTTGTTGATCCAACTTGTGTGTTAAAGACCCCATTCACCCAATTTTAAAGGCACTAATGTAATCTTTTATTTGTAGATTTTTAATGACTAAAATCAACAAACTGAAATTCTGTCAAACACTTAGCAACCTAGAGATAACTGTCTTCATAAACTTCATAAATGCAAAAACCCACATTCAAAAATTTCCATAAGCAAAAATACACATTGCTAAGCAAAATATGCAGCAGAAAAACACAGTGGACATGATCCGGATTATTTTTGGCACGAAATGAGAGCGGAGATATAACACATAAATATTCAGAGATATTGTAAGAGAGACAACAATATAACAGAGATATAGCGGAAATATAACAAGAGTCACAGATATACAGTAATACACAATTTCTATTAATGAAATAAATGTACAAAGACTGTAAAAGTACAGAGTGAAAGACTCGCTAGAATGGTGGTAGCTTATCTCTGAGAAGAGATGTGACGGCTACTCGCATTCGCAGGAAGATCCTTCTTACAATGAGGCTCTAAGAGCCTTTTTAACAAAAGTAAAATCCAAAACCCTAACCTCGGAAGATGAAAAGCCAAAAGGTTTGTGGGCCCTGATGGGGGTAGTTGATACGTCAACTTCCCAGGGGCGTAACTTTTGCATACGATCTCTGTTTGGGGCGCTCAATAGCTCGTTGGAAAGATCTATCTGAGAACTACAACTTTTGGGTGAGCAACATTGATCTACCATGTTGCTCCCCATTTTCTCAAAAAACATCGTTTAGGACCTCAAAATGGCCCTGGAAGTTAAAAACTGCTAAAAATAGTACATTACCAAAATTGCCAAAAACATGTTTTGGGCCAGTTGGAGAAGGTGGGTGGCCATCGATATCCACCTGGATCAGGACAACAACCAAATAACACTCAGAAATTTAGGCAAAAGCTAGAGAAAACCCCAATGTGGGGAAACCCAACGAGAGAGAGAGATCTTATTATTATGCTTCAGGAAAGTACAAATTAGCAGCAAATCTACATTTCCAGCCAAGGAAAATACCTCACAGCACCCAATCTGTCCCACATAAATCTGCCTCATTTTCCATGCCAAAACTGTACTACTGTATGACCTCCTTCTGCCTCATTTTTCATGTCCACAGTTAGCTGTACGGATTGTTCTGAACGGTCCAAAAACAACGAACATAAAACATTTATCCACCTCGAAATGCCTCGATTTCCGTGCCAAATCCGTATGAATGTACGGATCCGTATAATACGACCTCCCACAATAGAAAAATATTTCGGCCCAAAACTTGGAAAAAAGTTTCTTGGGATTTGTGCCCTTCTTCCTTGGAAAACGTGCCCTCTTTGTTGCTCACTTTCCTCTCTCAAGCATGCTCAGAAAATCTCTCTAACTCTCCTCCCGATGTCCTCTCAACATCCTCAAACTTGTCTTGCACACTACCCAATGCATTCTTTTATAATCTGAAAATGACATTTTCCCCCCAAAAGTGTCTTTTCACCTTCCCAACCCTAGATCCAAAGGCCAAGATTAGATCTTGCCTTTTTCAAGATCAAGGGTCATGACTCATTCCCTAAAAAATGTCTCATTTAAAATTAAAGTGATTTCCACTTTATTACATAAGTGCTTTATGAAAATAAAGTCACTTTAAAAATAGAAGGTACACTTTATTAAAAAAAGTCACTTTAATAAAAAAACCATTTAAAACAACTTTATAAAACCTATTATAAAGTTAAGGTGCCTAGTAGTGTAAATATTAAGGTAACATCCGCATACAAGACAAAACATGCGGATTACCTCTCGAGCTAAAAACTAACACTCCCTCTTAGCGAGGGAGGTACTTCTGGTATCACCACTAGAATCTGCCTCTATCTCATCAGCTGCCATAGTTGCTCCCTCTGTACCAGAAGTCTCTGATCTCTTTGAACATGAAGCCACTACTCCCACTGCACTTGAAGCCTCTGCTGCTACCTCTGCTGTACCACGAACTGAAGACATGCTTCTAGGAGACTGCACACTCTCCTGAGCATCCAACTGTGTCGACTCATGTCTGCTGAGTCCCTTGAGAGTCCCGGAAGAAGACAGAGTGCCATGTATCAACTCTCTCTCCCGTACTACCTGCCAACTCTCCGACATAGAATTTGAGTCCATAAATCCACTGGACCCCAATATAGGTCTACCCAACAACTGTACAAACCCTCATACTTGACACCAATCATTACTGCTGTGTCAATAGTTGCTCCCACAGGATACAAAAACACATGTCCACTGTTGAAAACAACTCCAAAACCACTCTCATCCAAAAGTGACATTGAGAGAAAATTAATTGTCCTCTGGAACATATAACATCTCGCCAACCTCCAGAAGACTTCCTGACTCTAGTTGGAATCTCATCCTTCCAACCCCCTTTACTGCATGTTGTGGGTCGGCTCCACAATTCACACTACAGTCTGAGTCTATCTCTGTAAGATTGAGGAAAATTGACCTCAACCCGGTCATGTGCCGAGAAACACCACAGTCCACAAATCAAGATTCCCTCAAACACTAGGCATCCACTGCCCACAAAACTAGCCATAAGAGAGAACTCCTTCTCAAATCTCTGAGCAAACTCTGCAACATCAATTGAAGCTGACACCTCTGGTTCCGGTTTCTTCTTCTTCTTGTTCGGACATTGACTAGCATAGTGGTCGGTCTTGTGACATGCAAAGCATTTCACCTTGCTTATGTCCTTTTTATTGCCCTTTACCACAAGAATAACATTCTTGTCGTCTGCACCATCCAATGCCTTTTCTTGAGACCCCTCCCGGATCTCCTCCTGCGTAAAATCATCCCATAATCTGCTCCAGTCAGGGAGCTTCTCTCTCCCCACCACACACTTGACGAAAACTTCCCACTCCTTGGTGAAGCCTTTGAGGGCTATCCGCACCAACTCTGAGTCAGGAATGACTTCTCCAACAGCTGCCAACTCGTCCTTCACCTGTGCAACCCGGGTGAGATAGGTGGCCACGCTCTCTCCTTTGATCATCCTAGTTCCATGGAGCTTGTCCCGGAGAGCCATTATCCGGTTCTCGTTCTTAGCCTCATACAGGCCTTTCAGTGCAACCCACATTTCATTGGTTGTCTTCTTCTCAACCAAGTGTAGAATAAGGTGGTCTTTGACCCCGTCTAAGATGATTCTCTGAGTCTTAGCTTCATTCACCTCATGAACATCAAGAACTGTGGGATCTGTAGGTATAGCTATAACGGTGTTTGCAAACGGCCACAATTTGTTCTCCTTGAGAACACTGCCGATTCTAACCTTCCACTGCAGGTAGTTGGAGATTCTCTCCAATATATCTTCAAACCTGATGCTGGAAGTCATCTTTGTCCGCCTGACAAAGAACCTTTTTTGCCTTCTTCAAGCAAATACAACAGCAAATCACTTGCTGTCCCAAGTGCCAAAATGCTGCCCACTGAACTTCAGAGCACAAGCATTGATACCATGTAGATTTTTAATGACTAAAATCAGCAAACTGAAATTCTGTCAAACACTTAGCAACCTAGAGATAACTGTCTTCATAAACTTCATAAATGCAAAAACCCACATTCAGAAATTTCCATAAGCAGAAATAAACATTTCTAAGCAAAATATGCAGCGGAAACACACAGTGGACAACAACCCAATAACACTCGGAAATTTAGGCAAAAGCCAGGGAAAACCCCAATGTGGGGAAACCCAATGAGAGAGAGAGATCTTATTATTACGCTTCAGGAAAGTACAAAACAACAACAAATCTACATTTCCAGCCAAGGAAAATACCTCACAACACCAAATCTGTCCCATAGAAATCTACCTCGTTTTTCGTGCCAAAATCATATTGCTGTACGACCTCCTACCTCGTTTTCCATGCCAACAGTCAGCTGTACGGATTGTTCCGTACAACCCAAAAACAACAAACAGAAAACATAAATCTGCCTTGAAATCTGTGCCTGAAATGCCTCGATTTCCATGTCAAATCCGTACGACTGTATGGACTCTACAAACTGTATGGATCCATACAGTATGGCCTCCCACAACAGAAAAATATTTCGACTCAAAACTCGGAATTTTTTTTTTTGGGATTCGTGCCCTCCTTTGGAAAACGTGCCCTCTTTGCTGCTCACTTTTCTCTGTCAAGCATGCTCAGAAAATCTCTCTAACTCTCCTCCCGATGTCCTCTCAACATCCTCAAACTTGTCTTGCACACTACCCAATGCATTCTTTTATAATCTGAAAATGACATTTTCCCCCCAAAGTGTCTTTTCACCTTCCCAACCCTAGATCCAAAGGCCAAGATTAGATCTTGCCTTTTTCAAGATCAAGGGTCAGGATTCATTCCCTCCAAAATGTCTCATTTAAAATTAAAGTGATTTTCACTTTATTACATAAGTGCTTTATGAAAATAAAGTCACTTTAAAAATTTAATAAAAGAACCACTTAAAACAACTTTATAAAACCTATTACAAAGTTAAGTGCCTGGTAATACAAGACAAAACATGCGGAGTACCTGTCGAGCTAAAAACTAACATTATTGCATTGGAGAAGCAAAATACTCACATTGAAATACGTGATTTTCTGAGATATTGAATTTCTTCAAAGTGGAATCAATTCTTTGCCTTAATTGTTTGCTTGAGCCACTAAGTTGTTTTGATTGGTCAAGGATACCTTGCTTCTGTTACAAATTTATGCTACAACCATTAGGGCTGCAACGAACTCTCTTTTTCAAGCTCAATTTCTCACTCTTTTACTGTTGGAGTTAGTTAGAAAGTTGCTATTATTAATCTACTTGATGTTGTCTATTGTTAGGCAATCGTTTGGCTGATTTCTTGGGGTAAAAATTGCTGCTGTAGCAAAACACTGCTACAGCCACTTGACTGTCATAAATATACTCTGAAAACTTATCTTTACAGCCATCTAAATACCACTAAAGTTGTGCTAAAGTGTTGAGAACTTATCTACATATTTTATGCTTCGTAACTTAACTAATCTTTGATGCTTTAAGTGGTTTGATTTGCAATAGTTACTTGATTTCATTGCTGATATATATCTTTGTTTACTGCTGCAATTAGGGACAACAAGCTTAACTTGCTTGTCCACCTAACATATACCACAAACAATTGGGTTTTCTTGTGTCTCAGATAGGTACAAACACTCTCAGCAGGTACCCAAGGACTTGGCAACCTTAAACCTTTCCCGAGACTCATTCTCAAGCCTTCTTCCATCTAGTAACTTGACCTATAGGGGCTTCCATTCATACATCTCACTTTCCATCTCATTTCCCTCCTACGGTCACTAGGATTCCCCCCTTGAGGTGACCACTTCACCTCTAAAGTGATGGGAATACCTGACTAAGGTGATAGTGTGTAGGTGTTCTCAAAGTTGTTTCCATTTTGGTGGTTGGGTCGGGCTTTCCCCAACCTACAACTTGTGCGATAACAGTTCCAATAAGTTCCAGCCCTCTAGGGCAATCTTGCCACACATATAACATATCTTAAAACATTTATGGCACCTGTAAAACAATAGTAAATCTGCCCTTATATTATTCAATTATAATATAAGGGCAGATTTACTAAAATAATGTAACTGCAAAGAGTATTCTTATTATTATTGTTATTTTATTCATAGGATTAATCCCCATTGTGGATTAATCATGTCGGTAATTGTATTAGGACCAAATCCCCTTTTATGGATTGGTCAACAAACAATTGTAATAGGCAGAATAAGAAGTTGGCCCAACAGTTATTATTGAGACCCATAAATAAATTAAAGGTGGGTTTACCCACCCAGAGTGAGAGGTCGGCCTTGCCAGTGAAGACCCTTCACACGTGCCAGTCTTGTATATATAGAGAGGCTAGCGCCTCACTCTAACACATAACTCACTTACTCATTCTTAAGAGGCAAGCTGCAACTTATGGAGAGAGGGAGAAGAGTGGCGCATCTTTTGGAGAGGACTATCTGTATTGGTTTGAGTTATCTCTTAACATTGTATTGGCAATTTATGATAAGGAAGTTTTTGCTGGGTTTTCTTCCCCTAGAGGGTTTCCCAGGATACATGTTGTGTCTCTTGTGAATGTGTATTTCTCAGTGATCT
>SNQJ01S0218817.1:15278-25771 GCA_010110895.2 Picea sitchensis
TAATACATATTTGATGCAGATGATGATGGCATTCTTTCGAGAATGACGATGCTGTCGATGAAGAAAACTTCCGATGACTCGTAAATATGCCAGCCAATGTTCCAAGATGATATTGACGATACTGTCCTCCTGATGCCACTGATGATGCAGACCTCTCTCGCCTGATGCTGTTGAAGAATACCCTTATTGTTAAGGGGGGGTGTTGAAATAATGTAACTGCAAAGAGANTTAAGGGGGAGTGCTGAAATAATGTAACTGCAAAGAGTATTCTTATTATTATTGTTATTTTATTCATAGGATTAATCTCCATTGTGGATTAATCATGTCGGTAATTGTATTAGGACCAAATCCCCTTTTGCGGATTGGTCAATAGACAATTGTAATAGGCAGAATAAGAAGTCGGCCCCAACAATTATTATTGAGACCCAGAAATAAATTAAAGGTGGGTTTACCCACCCAGACTGAGAGGTCGGCCCTGCCAGTGAAAACCGTTCACACGTGCCAGTCTTGTATATATAGAGAGGCTAGCGCCTCACTCTAACACACAACTCACTTACTCATTCTTAAGAGGCAAGCTGCAACTTACCAGTTGGAGAGAGGGAGAAGAGTGGCACATCTTTTGGAGAGGACTATCTGTATTGGTTTGAATTATCTCTTGACATTGTATTGACAATTTATGATAAGGAAGTTTTTGCTGGGTTTTCTTCCCCTAGAGGGTTTCCCAAGATAAATGTTGTCTCTTGTGAAGTATTTCTCAGTGATCTTGTTCTTATGTTGCTCTTATCTATTGAAATGCAAAGAACTATAATAATGACATAAACATTAACAACTTCCATTCATACATCTCACTTTTCATCTCATTTCCCTCCTAGGGTCACTAGGATTCCCCCCTTGAGGTGACCACCTCACCTCTAAAGTGATGGGAATACCTGACTAAGGTGATAGTGTGTAGGTGTTCTCAAAGTTGTTTTCATTTTGGTGGTTGGGTCGGGCTTTTCCCAACCTACAACTTGTGCGATAACAGTTCCAATAAGTTCCAGCCCTCTAGGGCAATCTTGTCACATATATAACAGATCTTAAAACATTTATGGCACCTGTAAAACAATAGTAAATCTGCCCTTATATTATTCAATTATAATGTTATATCATTTAACATAATCACTCTAAACTTATTTCAAATCAACAAGACATATAGAGCTTGAATTTATAAACCATGAAGAATATAGATGGTTGAAAATAAAATCTGCAATTTACACAAGTATTGGACAATGGAAACTTCATTAAGATGTATAAAGATGAAGTTCATGTACATGCCATAGTGTAATCCCAAGGCTAGTACAATACTCTGCTCTCCTAAACCCTAGCTAGGGAAAACCATTAAAAATCTAGCTTACAACAACGAGATCCAAGTACAACCTAGAGTTTCATCTCAAAACCCTAATCTCCAAATATCCAAGGATGAAACCCTAACCTTAGTCTTTAAGATGTTCCAACAAGATCAAGAAACCCTAGGGATTCCAAGAGAGAGGGATCAAGTATATAAGAAGATCCAAGAGAGAGGAGAAGTGTTGCACTCCTTGCCATATCTCTAACACAAAAGTGATAAGAATGAATGAGCTATGATGATAAATTGTGAAAGAATTTTCTCCATCCTCAATATATATGAAAGGTAAAGGAGGTTTACAACATATATGTGGGTCTATGCCCTTACAAGCGACATACAATAACACATGTAGTATCACACATGTGGGGTGTTACACTCCAAGAGTACACATGTGAAGCTCCAAGGTGGTGTTGTCCACAAGTAATTCTCTAAATGCAAGGGTGCTCCATGAGGTGTGTCCAATGCACCTCCTAAAATCCATCCAAAGGCTCCATCAATCCTCCTAAGCCATGTACTCCACTACGTCTACTCCCCTTGCATGAACACCATTGCAACGTAGGTGTCCTCGAGCCAACTCCAATCTTACATGCAAGCATCCAAGCTATCTTAAGCTATCTAGGGCCCAATGCTCTCCTTCGAGATGCAAAACTCTCGTCCTCCTAAATAGGGTGTTCTCCAAGAAAGTAACTATCTCCATATGTGGTCATCATGTATAATATCACTAAAGTTGTTAGAAGATCTCCAATACCCTAGGGAAGAAGATCATGCAAACACCCAAGTAAGGTTAATCAACCACTGAATAAGTTATCTCAAATGTGCGAATCCATCATAGACCATTTCTCATGTGCAAGTCCATCATGGACCATCCATGGTTGAACATACACCACATATATCCAAATCTCATGAAGCACACCCAAACTTGGTGTAAACACTTTTAGAATAACCTCGAAAGCTAACAAGAGGGAATCCCGATGTAATCTTGAAGCGAGCAATGAGGTTTAAGGACCAAGGAACATTTTTAAACTGTATTAATTGTCTATTGTGAAATGAATTAATAGACTTGTAAACAGTAAAACACCAAACATAATTGTAGATTTACGCATAGGGACAAATTTCTACACTAGGAAATGTGCAAATCTATTGGTTATGATATGAAAAATTTCCTTAAAAAGGACATATTTGCATGCGAGAATGTGAAACACCATGATTGTACGGATGGAAATTATAAATCATGATTCAGTGCCTTGAATTTTATGGGTTATAGAGTTAGAAAATCTATTAAATGGGAGAAATTTTGGATGTTAATCAATTTGTGTATTGGAGCAAAATGAAGGACATAATCAACTAGTGAGATATGACAACCAAATAGATATTACCTTTGTATCCAATGTTGCAGTTACAAAGTTTAGGGGAATATTAATTCCATCTACAAAACCTCTTGGGGGTGTCTAGCCTTTTTTGCAACACCTTCACACCTAGTTCAGGGATGGATTCACATGAACTTATTGGGAGTAACCTCTACCTCCCACTGAAAACTATAAACTTTCACACTCCAACTAAAAAGGGGGGTTTGAAGATGAGATAGATCAAGAGATGACAATCACCAACACTAAGATTCTCCCCTTCACCTCACTACCCCTTTTGCCTTTATAGATTAGGCATAGAGGTTTACAAAAATAGCATAGCTTTCAAATGGAATAAAGCTGCCACTAATTAAAGAAAGCCTCCTCTAGAGGGGTGCATGGGCTCTAGAAGAGGAAAGTACTATCCTATCTTATTCCTTGCCTCTTTCTTTTTCTTTTTGGCTTCTTGCTCTTCTTGTTGCTTCTACATCCTTACCTTCTCCTTTGCTTCCAGAGCCTTCTTTACATATTCTTCTTCTTTCTTTGCCTGGGTTTTCTTTGTGGTTTCATCTTGCTCCTCCTTAGTTGATAACAACTGTTCCCTTTGTTCATTGACCATTTTCCTTTTCTCCTCTTGCTCATATTGTAATTTCTCTTGTTCTTATCTGCCCTGAATGTTATTCAATACTTCCTCAAAGGACATGGCTCCTTGGAAAATGGTATCCATAACATTTGGTTCATGTTGAAAAGGGGATATCATGCCCAAAGCTCTGATGTGTTCTCTTACGACACCTTTGGGGTCATGCCCCCTAGCAACTCCTGTGCATAGGCTAAGCTCTTTGAGAGCTGCAACCTCCTTCCTCGCATGGGGGGTGTTATCCCCCATTTTAGGGATAATTAAGGAGATTATGTCTCGAGGCCCACAGGTCCTAGACATGGAGTATCGAGAGCCAGATTGACTTGAGCATGGCCCTGGAGGGCCCATCTTTTCTTCCTTTCAGCTCCTCCACCTTGTCAACAACAACAACATCCATCACCTCGGCCTGGTCCTGTAGCAGAGATGGATCTTGCACCATGAGGTAGTGAGTTCGGGTATCATGGGATGTGTCATTCTGTTCCTCAAAACTCTTAATTACGTGCATTTAGTTCTTTTTGTTTCTAACGGGTGCTTGGATCTTATACTTATCCACTTGACCATGTCTGGGGGGAATGACATGATGCCCTAGTAAGCTTGTGCCCATAGGTTTTGAGTTTCCACTGGGGGATTTCTGAAAAGTCATCATCTGCTCCCGTCATACTTACCACTTGCCATCTTACTTTCCGCTCATCCATCCCTTTACACTAGTCCGGGAATTAGGTTGGCCAATCATTTAAGGGTTGCACCTTACCTTGTGGGAAGAAGGGGCTAAAGGTCTAGAGGGTAAAAGCAACTGACAAAAGATAAAAGCCTAAAAATAAAACCTCGAGATGCTTCGCCCAGGGATCCCCGAGAAAGCAGTAAAAAGCTTCTCAGCAAGAAACAAGAGGTAACCATAAAAATAATAAAACAAGACCTAGTTAGAGGATAGGGGGTCTCATCACGAGCCTCACTATTAGGTCCATGGGCATCTAGCGGTATGACACTACTAGCAGTTGGTTACCACGCCAGGGTAGTGGCTCTTGGTGGCATAGCCAAGAGAAAGGGGGTCTCATCACGAGCCAACCTTCTCATTTCTGTGAAAGTGCTTGTGGTAACATTGCCACCATTGGTTACCACACCATGGAAGTGTCCCTAGATTAGCTTCTTGAAAGAAAAATCAATAAAGAACAAGATAAAAGGCATGGATGGGCTTGGAACCATTTGCATCCAAGATAGGTGCAACTCACCCTCTACAAAGACACCCACAGGTAAGCAATGCATTTTCCTGCTATCACTGCACCCCTTGTCCAGACATCCCTTATCCACCTCATCCACTAACATGACTTGGATTTGATTTCTCCCAGAAACATCCCACTTCCAGTGAGCATTTGCCCAATAGGATGCCCTGTCACTTCCTCCAAACTTGGCTTGTGGATTTGTGTAATGTCTTTGAGCACTTGACTGAGTAAAAGGGGTTTTATGCACATGTTTAATAAAATTGATGATTAGATGTGATTGACATTTCTATGAGCCCTGTGACTTATGAGCCCATGGAGGGCGTATCTGTTGATGTGCAGGATCATACCCGACGGATAGGTACCATATTGGACAGGTACACATGGGGAGATGATTAGTTCAGACCTCCATGGGGCTGAGAGCCCACCAGATGGATGCTGAGACCCCATTAGGGGGTAGAGACAGGTCAAAGGGGTTTGCATCGGATAAGAGGAGGACGTTCCACAGAGGCAACCTGACAGAGCCTTACCCAGGGGGGTTGTGCTCTTTCCACTGGGACGTTGGCCTTGAAAGGCCCTGTTATCGCTTAGTTTGTGGTTTGGATAGTAGATGGATGAAAGGGTACCAAATTGGCGTAACTGAACCAATCCCACCAACTGTCACCTCGATGGGAAGGTTCTTTCTATTTAGGGAGGTGAGGCCTAGGAGAGACGTCCCCGGTGACCTGGGGTTTTGAGAAGGCAAAGGGTAGAAAGGCTAAGTGATAATAATCCCCCTCACAAGTCACCACCTGATCAGAAAGTCCTGGCTAAACAACCAATAAAGATGAAAGAAAACCAGAAGTAATAACCAATAAGAGTACCTGCCCGAGACAAAGCAACAAGAAACTATATGTGCAAGCTTGTACTTCGTATAATTAATGACTTTTCTGATAATTAAGCAATTGTACAATGATATTGATGAAGTAAATCAATGTTTACAAGATAGCAATCATTACAATATATATATTACTTCTCAATAAATGCTAAAGGGACTTCACAATAAGTAATGGCAATTTATCATTAATGTAACAATACTTGAAGGAACGCTTTAGCCAATCACTCAATTGCTTTAAAGACAAATAGATGCTGCACAAAGATGTTTATAGCATAAAAGATGACGACAACACTAGGGTTAGTAGGATTAGTCTAGGGTTAGTAAGAGTTAGGGTTTATTCAAAGTATTGGAAGTATGTTTTATGATCAAGTCACTCAACACACAAGGCCTTAGATCATTGCGCTCCTAGGGAATATGGAGTCAAAAAGAGGACCCAAGGGCTGAAGGAGTAAGTGAAGATGATGAAACTAAAGACAAGAGAGTTAAACTTTGAGGTGTTGCTATGGCAAGGCCTCAAAGATGAAACCCTAGGGGAGAGAGGCTCACTTTTGGTGTAGAAAAACCTAGGCCTCAGTTCTCTCTCCTCCTTCTTTAGCTCAAATGGAAAAAACGGCTAGCTCAAAAGATGATTGATCCAAGACAAGAGAGTTTGAAAGTGACGTGTTGCTAAAGCAAGGCTTCACTAGTCAAACCCTAGGGAAAAACGACTCACCAAGTGTAGGCTACCCTAGGCCTTGATGCGTCTCTCTCCTTCTTAGCTCAACAAAAGTAAAACGACTAGGCTAGAAAGAAGTGTTGTTAAGGCAAGGCTCTATCTTACTTCAACAAATAAAATGGCTTAAAACCTTGATAGAGACATGAGACAAGGACCTTCAATGTGTGCTTGTCACCTAGGGCTGGATTCAACAAATTATAATAATAAATGCAAGAAAACAACACTACAACCATTCAATCAAGAAGTTTTGCAAAAATTCACTTACATTTAACCAAGAAATCACATAGCAAAGCCCTAGTTGTAATACCTTCCACCAAGAGAAATGCCAAAATGGCAAGAAAAAGTCTTCCTTCAACAAGTGTGCCTCACAATTTCAGCCAATAACCCCAAAAATGGTGCAAATTTCAGACCTCACTATTGAGTGAGCGAAAGATGATGAAAAAATGAGAGTAAAAAACCCTCAATTTATACAATACAATGACCTAAATTTACTTTTTAGGTCATGAAAAGGCCGACAAGGCCAAAATACTAAAATCATAATGTTTTACATTAAATGTTGGAAAATTAAACCATAATCAAGCAATAGAGAGACGTGATCCCCTTTCTAGGGTGACGTTAGCCCCTTCCACGGTAAATGCAACATCCTGGAGCAAAACGTTAGCCCTCCTTGGGCTTCTCCAAGCTGCCACACGTGCCAATACTGCCATATCTGCCTCCCAAAACATCCATACTGCTTGGTGATGTCATGGGCATCCTGGGAAACATCCTGGGCCTTCCAAGGCCAACGTCCTTGTGGAGAGGGCTCAACCCCCCTAGGTACAGGTCTGCTCAGCTGCCTCTGGTGGATTCTTCTGCTCTTCCCTGGTACAAACGCTCTGCCCTGTCTCTACCCCCTGTTGGGGTCTTAGCATCCATCGGGTGGGCTCTTCAACTCGATGGAAGTCCGAACTGATCATCTCCCCATGTGTACCTTTCCAAAGTGGTACCTGTCTGTTGGGCATGATCCTGCACATCAACAACTACGCCCTCCATGGGCTCGTAAGTCACAGGGATCATGGCAATGTCAATCACATCTAATCATGAATATTTATTAACATGTGCATAAAACCCCTTTACCCCAGTCTAGTGCTCAAAGAGATTATACAAGTCTGCAATACAAGTTTGGGGGAAGTGACAAGACGTCCGATTGGGCTAGTGTGTACTGGTAGAGGGATGTTTCTGGAAAAGATTAAATCCAAGTCATGCAGGTGGGTGAGGTGGATGGGGATGCCTGGGCAAAAGGTGCAGTGATAGCAGGGAGGGATTACCAGTGGGTGCCCCTGTGGAGGGTGAGTTGCACCTGTCATGGCTGCAAATATTTCCAAGCCCATTCATGCCTTTTAGTCTTCATTTTTTCCAAGATGCTAATCAAAGGACACTGCCCTGGCTTGGTGACCAGTGGTGGCAATGTTAGCCACAAACATTTCACGGAAATGAGAAGGCTAGCTCGTGATGAGACCCCCTTTCTCTTGGCTATGCCACCAAGAGCCACTACCCTGGCATGGTGACAAGATGCTGGTAGTGTATCCACTGTGAGGGAAGGACTAGCTGTAGGAGTCATGAAAGAACTACTCCAGAACATGTGTTCTGAATCACTAAGGGATGGGTAAATCCCTTGTGAAGGGGTTGAACCGAGATGATCTGCGCATGGTCCCCTGTGAAGTTGCCCCTGTATCCTGTCGAGTTGCCAAGTGAGCAAAATAAAGCTTGGCTAATTATAGGAGAAATGGCCCTAGATGTCACGGGATAAACCCCTCTTCGTTCGGGCTAAGCCTTGCTAGCCTCTGGGGGAGTCCCTAAGCACAATGAAGCGCCCTTGTGGCTGATTTAAGGTTTGAAAACTCAAAAAATCACCGACCTGTTTTTTCCTTGGACAACGTGTAAAATAGTCGAAAACGGTGGAAAACGTTGATCTAGCACACTAGGAGGGAACTTGCAGAGTTAGCACAATGATAATAGAATGGAAAAAACAAAGAAAACTACTCCAAGGATTAATACCATCTCAGTAAATAGTTCCAAAATGACATCAGATTTGCAAATTCACCACAATATTGCACAATACCGTCAAGAAGAGAGGTTTGGACAATAAACACAAGCTTCTTTATTGATCCAACTTTACAAGAGGGTTGGTTGCACCACAGTTGGCAAGCTCACAACCAATACAATGACTACTTTGCTCAATGACACGCCACTAGAGAGAGAGAGAGAGAGAGAGAGAGAGAGAGACTATGCTGCTCCTGCTAGGAATCGACGAAATAACCAATGGCAAGCCTCCAATATATAGCTAGTGAGGGCGCACATCCCAAGAGGAGAAAAAGGATGCATGAGAGGCTAAGAATAGGTACTAGGTGCATGTGGAAAGCATGTGAAAAAGGAAAAAGTAGAGTATGAGTTTAGAATGGGCGCATAGGTGCATGAGAGGGCTAAGAATAGATGCAAGTCTGAGAGAGTGAGACATGCTGACAATTAACTGAAGCATGCGTCCATATGTGTGAGAGTGAGAAAGGCGCCCAAGTCTAAAGGGGTAGGTTAAGGCTATATTTAACTGCCAACACATGAGTGAGGTTCAGTTAACTGGATCATGGTATTGGCTATTACGGCTAAACTCATGCGATCCCTTCTCCATCATTAATTATCATATGCTCGAATTTTTAGGAATATGAAACCTAGCTTAGTTGGATGCCACATCATTGCCACATGTCGACCTTTGAGGATGCCACTTGGCATTGCATGGACGATGACTGGACCTGCTAAATATAGAGGCAGCTAAAAATAAAACCTCTAAAAATAGGATAGCTAAAAACAGGACAACTAAAAATAGGGTTCTCTAAAAATAGGGCCCTCTAAAAATTGATTCATGGTCCTATTTTTAGAAAAACTGTCCACATCCCCCTGGATGATTGGGATGACACCGCCACATAAATACTGCCAAAAATTGAAAGTCGTCTGAATACCCTTGACTTCATACTCATTAATCTCGTCTTTTCGCAAGGGATCCAAATATGCAATCAGAACTGTCATGCGGGCCCTGATGCTCAACCCGCTGAAAATGCTCAACCTGCTGAAAATAGTAATTTGGGTGACATCATCCAGAAAAAGGTCCAAAGGCCTATGGATGCCTCAAGGATCAATACTGTGCTCTCGGAATCTGAATCTGGGGCCTGGATCACAACTTGCCAAAAATAACAAGTTACTGCATGTTGCTCGAAAAAATTGTCATCGAGCCTAGAATCCTGCAAGGACTCATACTGTATGTTTTGAACTGCCCCAAACTGTTAGGAGACACACTCAAACCGTGCCTCCTAAAAAGTAGCAACACCTGTATGTATACATCTCTCTCTAAAAAATGCATGGAAACCAAGTAAACTGTGACTCTGAACTAAGCAACCTTGTACTGATCATGTACTTGCCTCGTGTGTGAACCAACCTCCTGCTCAACGTAAGTGCTAAAACCCTGAAAAAATCTTAGTATGCCAATCAAAGTGCTGCATGTTGGCTCTTAACCCTTAAGACTTTCAAGGGTGAAAATCTAGGGGTTAACAAGTCCCACGCAACTGCTTGCGCAAAGCCATCACCCTGTTTTCATTTTTGTTTTGGAATAGGTCACTTAGGGCCTAACACATGTCTTTTGTTGTAGTCTTTCCTGAAAAATCCGGGACCACATGATCCTTTATCCCATAAAAAATCAAGCTCTTTGCTTTTGCCTCACCTGTCTTCCAGATGGCTAGTTGAGCTGCATCTGTAGGAGTAGTTGCAGTCTCTGGTGTATGTTCAAGGACCTCATCGACCTCCAACAACATAGTCATCCTCTCTTTCCAGGTGGGGTAATTCTGAGCCCCTTGAAGCCTATCCTCAAACCTCATACTCATGGCCATTTCTGAAAAAGTGTTGCTATTGAAACCCTCACGGCTTAAACCCTTACGCGACCTTACCCTAGCACAGAGACCCTAGCGTTGCAATTTTTTTTCGACTGCCTTAGATCTGTGCCTTAGATCCTCACAATCCACTAGATCTCAATAGATCCACCTGTGATACTGCTTCTTTAACAATCCTCCTTTGATACCATGTGACATTTCTCTAAACTGCAGTTGACTAAACCAATTGATTTTACTTTTAACTGATTATGCTTGGTTTTCTTCCACAAATAAATAATGCACAACAAAAAATAATAACCAAGAACTTATCAATAAAAGATAACAACAATCACATCACATGTACACAAGTATTTTTGGAGAATTGTCCTTCGAAAAACCCCGGAGAGAAAATCGATGCAATAGATTT
>SNQJ01S0218818.1:0-15268 GCA_010110895.2 Picea sitchensis
GGGGCATATCTGTTTGCCAAGATATGTTCCATTCTGGTCAAAGGAGCAACCATGACAGTCTTGGTAATTGATACAGATGAGGAACTTGTAGGAGATGATGGAGGAGATGAGGAAATAGTAGGAGATGATGGGGGAGATGAGTTGCCTGAGTTAGAAATGAAAGGTTGTCTTACTTCAACCTGAGCATAAGTTTCAGAAGTAGTTGGAAAATAAGAGGCTTTATAAAACTGGCTGAGCAACAAAGCTAGATTTTCTTCACCCTTAGAGGACAGATCATGGAGAATTTCTTCAAGGACAGGCAGATTAGTGTAAGTGTGTAAAACACCTTTTGAAGGTTTGATAGTTGATGAATCAAAAGAAGATGAAGAGGAATTTTGTTTCTATTGGGAGGAATCAGTATTCAGTTCTTTTGGATGGGATGAAATGTCAATCTCAGGAACAGAATCAGTAATATTAGAAGAAAATGAAGGTTCTTCTACCTTAGAAACTTGAGATGAAATTTTAATTTCCTAGGAATTTTGAATTTCAGCAGGGGATTCAACCAAGGAATTTTCAGATATGGAAGGATGAGTATCAGTTGGAATACCTGAATCAATTGCACCTGCAGATACGGAAGCCTGTCTTTGTAAAGCTTTTCCCTTGCTGATGATATTTTCTGGATCAGGAACTGATGTCAATGGGCCTTCTGGGTTTTCCCTCGCGTGAGATCTTTTTGGAGCCACTTCGTTTCAATGGAGTCGCCAGATAGAAAATGTACAACCTGATAGTGTCTTCTTCTTGTCTATCATCAAGAATTAGATCTATGCCGTCTCCTAAGGAAGCTGAGCTTCAACCTCCTCTCCCCGTCAACGGCGCCAATTTGTTATCACTCCAAGAAACCCTTTGTGGTTGCAGACCAAAGGTTCTTGGTAAATTAAGAAACGAATGTTTTTGTATTTTGTAAAGGTGGATCAATGGGATAACTCAATTCATCTAATAGCATTTAGACATCAAAATGGTAAACAAATAGACAATGCTCTCCAAGATTGGTTAAACAGCAAAATAGCTTTTAGTTGATGAAGAAAAGATTGTTCACAAACCAGTGCAAAGCAGGGTCTAATAAACAACTAAAGAAACTGATTATAATGTCATGAACCAAACAATAGGATAACAGTTATTCAAGGTTTGACAACAAGATAACAGTGAAGAAGAAATATGAAAAACTGATACCAAAATGGAAAGAAACCTGTGATCTGTATTAGCAATGAAAGTCTGAGTACAAAAGTGTATTATAGTCTCCAGAATCGAACCCTTGGTTCGTCTCAAAAATAGATATTTATATTCTTACAAACAGTTTTTTACAGATCCTAAAAACAGGGATCTGTATTTAATAAAAACAACTCAATTCTATCTAAACAACTTGAAAGTAAAGTCTTTAACAACTAAACTAGAAAGTAGAACTGTCTTCAATCTCCAAAATCGCCAGTTGCATCCTTCTGCTCCTGATCTCTGTGACGTGGTGAAGAATAACAGGGCATTTGTCTTTGACAGTTGGATCTCCTAATGTTCCTGGTCGATTTTTGAGGAAATGGTTTTCCATTTGTTACCAAAATTCACTTGAACTTTTGATGTTGAACTCTTTGCATGCGATCTGATAGCCCAATGATACACTGGAACCCTTCAAAACCAGTTTGAAATGACACATTAAGTGTCTTTGGTTTAAAATTTACTTTTCCGAACCAACTTGGCTGTAGTTTTGATTTTAGGTGATTGTTGATGAAAGTTGTCACTTTCAACGGCCTTTTGTATCATAAAATGATAGCTTTTCTTGTGGAAAAGTCGATTAGCTCAAAAAGAGTTTACCACAAATTTCGATTTGATCAAAATTTATTAAGTTCCAGATTTCTCACCTTGCGTATAATGTGACTTGAGCGAGAACCTTTAGATTTGGATGAGATCTTTGCTTCAATTTTAGTTTCAACCTCCTTATGCACTTTTGGCGTTTGGCAAGCCACCACATGTTGTTGTAGTCTTTGGTGAGTTGTGTCTTCCTCTTCTTCTCTAGACACTGCTTAGCCAATATTTCAAATACAGCATTTGTCGCTGGCCAGGATTATGGATAAATTCTTATACCTTTCTAGTCACCCGGCTCAAGACCTCTTCGAAATTACCTCCTTGAGATGTTTGATCTTGAGACTTCTTTGATGCGGGGTTTTCGATGATTCTCCACGATTGCGATAGATTGAAGGTTTCATGGATACGTGCGGATTCGGTGTTGCTCAAAGCTCTTGATAGCCGGACATTGATCTTCTTGCTCACGATTAATTTGAATAGGGGAGAAAATTTGGTATATTCTTCCTATACTACGCTCTGCAGCCAGGATGCCGTGATGATATATTTGTGTAGTATTCTCTATGATTTGCTCAAAGTTCAACCTTCTCTTCAACCTATGAGGCTTCATTCGAAATTTTGTCCCTCACGAAGGTCACGGCAAGGTCCTTCTTTTCTTAATTTTGCTTTGAGAGATAGTGTTTCTTTGAACTCTTCCCTTGTTCATTTGCAATTTGGTTTTGTGTTTCAAAACCTTCCCAGGATAGAAAGTGCTCCCAGCTCCTCCACTGTTGTTTCAATTCCTCCGGGATAATCAATTTTATGAGGCAGAAATTTGACCTGAGAGTAGTTTTTCATGCTCAAGGGTTGAGCTCTGATCTCCTTGCAAACCTTAGTCAAACTTTGATATAGGAAATAAGGCAAATTAATAGGGGTCTTGCTAGTGAAATGATCGAGTAGTTTGAAGTGGTACATCATCGGTTTATCATATCTTCCCTTCGAGGTAATGTACAATTGGATACCTTTGAACAATTCGTGCCATTCTTCATCTAGATATGAAACAAACATACCTTTTTTCCATGCCTTGTTCTTGTACCACTCTTTCAAATAAACTCGAAATCCAAATTTTTGGGAGCGGTGGTTTTAAACCATCTCTGACCAGTTCTTGGAAAACTTGTAGTTGTGGCAATGAGTCTCATCCACTTTGATTTTTAGTGGACCGGCCAGGCTGCCATCAAAGTCTTAGCGAGAGCCTGGCGGCTGTGAGCTGGTGGCACCCAACTTGCAACCTTTCGAAGAATTCTATACACCCTGCATTCAAAAAATGCTTTTGGACTTTGGTATGTGTTTGTAAAAAGGACATGTTATCCATCTCTCTTTTGAGTAGAGAACCACTACGTCTCCTCTCCATTCTGTAGCTCGAAAATTTCAAAAATTTTGTATATTAACCCCTGCAACTATTGGTCGAGTCGAGGTTCTGTGTTGTTGAAAGTAGTTCGGGCTTCGGCTCTGTTTGAAACAAATGAAACTTCAAAGACTTCAAAAGACGATTTGTGATATAGAAACCATTGTTTGATTTGATGTTGTCGGGCTTTCGCGGTACCTTCTACGTACGCATCACCCGAACTTCGAGCTGCCATCTCGGGATACCGCGAGTATTGGCGTGAGTTACGGGCGGATCGAATTCTGGATCCTATTACGATATGCATAATTGAGTTTTTCTATCATTACCACTCGCGTGATGAATATTTTGGATTTTCTGGCGTGGGATGATCATTATCATCGTACCTCCAGACGTGGATATCAACGCCGCGTGATTCCTTTCTTCGACAGCGGCGTGGAAAGCGCCTCTACGTCAGCGTTAAGCTAGCCGCTTTCGCGGTAGCGACTCTTTATTGGAAAATCCACGATTAGCGAAGTATGCACTTTCAACGGCGCACCACTTTGTAGAAAACACCCCTTAGCCGCGGAAAGTATTCACTTTCAACAACACACGACCCGTGAAACTGATTCTTGCACATTTTTAAATTCACCACTTTTTCCAGCGGCGCCAAAGGTTATGAAAAGCACCCTTAGCTCTTGAGAAAGTGCGTGCTTTCCGCGTACACATTCCATTTTGGTCACGCGTTAGCCGTGGAAAGTGAAAAATGAAAATTTTGAAAGAAGACTTTATGGGTCGAAATCATTTTCTAAAGACAAAACCAAAACTTAAAATTTTTGCAGCTACAAAAAACTCAAATAACTTGAGAACACCACAGATAACCATGATATCCACTACAAAACTCAACCAAAAGGAGAATGGTTTCATTTGGGAGTTAACATACCTTCAAGATGGGTGGAGTTGAAGGTCTCGATGAAGATAGTGAGAATTATAATCCCATTGTGATGCTTAGTGTGGGGGATGCAATAGTTGTAGGAGATCTCATTCCATGGCTTCCTTATGAATATGATACAAAGGTTCATATGTCACTAAGGACAGGATTAGTAAAAGGGATGCTAATTATTTTGAATTCTTGTACAAGGAATTGAGCTATGTGTTCTGCAGCAGGGATTTTGAGGGTTATGCTTTCAACTACATATACAATTGTCACTAAAAAAGATGATAAATCAGAGAAATGTCAGACCTGGGATGCTAGTCCTTTATGCGATTGTATTGAGATGTTAGGTGGACATTATCTTAGTGTTGATTACTTACGGTGTTTTCTTGAGATTGTACCACGTGCAATCCCTACTGGAAGTGCACTTAATGTTATGTTCTCATTGGAGAAGGCCATGTCTAGAAAGGAGGCAAATGGTCTAGATTATACTTTTGAATTTGATGAAGAGAGCTCTAGTTTACATGGTTCAGGAGAGAGCCAATGGACATTTACAAATGGTTATGCTTTTGTAACATGGCTTTATATTGAATCCTTTGCAGATACACGTAACACTGCAACAACGACTGATGCTATAGCTGCAGTTGTTGTGGCAAAATCAGGAAAATATTCTGCAATGTCAGTTGTGGCTGGTGCAAGTGTTGTTGTTGGGGAAGGAACAACACACATTCCTAGGTTCTTTAGTTTTCTTTCTGCAGACAATCAAGACATTGAAGAACATTTTCATGGTTAGTTTTTAATGGTTGAATGTGGCAGTGGTAAAGGGAAAAATTCTTCTTTGCATTTTACTCATGCATTTAAACCACAATGTTAGTATTTTATTGGTTTGGAGCACATACAGAAGAAGAGTATGTTAGGAAAATCAGAAAGTGAATTAAAGCTATATTTGGATGGCCACTTATATGATATCCGCCCATTTGAGTTTCCTTATATCTCAAATTCACTTGCATTCTACCGCATAGGGACAAATCCTCCTCCTACTATAGATGGTTTGCAACGTCGTCGTTGTTAATGCCCTCTTTTTGCAGAGATGTGGCTGATTTACATATTTAAAGAACCTATTGGACATGATAGAATGGATCATTTAGATTCAAGAGGTGGAGATGCAGTTCCTTCTTTTGGAAATGGTTGGTCATTCTTGTCCAGATGCTTCCCTTGCTAGTGCATAAGGTATTGAAATTATTAGTTTTCTTTGGAAGTTTAAAAAAGGATTTTTGGTTTCTTATATCACACAAAATCTAAAAGGAATAATGTATATATTTCATTAGAGAATTCATCATCTTGATGGCTAGTTTTACAATTATTTTCATCATCCTATGACCGTTAATGAATTAAACCTATATGTTGATAGCCGAGGAGGGATCAGCTTTGAATTCCCGAGGAAATAAGGGAGAAGAACTTTCTTTGATAGAAGAAATCATATTTTCTGGCAAAACCTAATAAGGAGGATGTTCTTTTGTCGGTTATAAGAATTGTGTGATCCTGAATCGGATATGAGAAAATGAAACATCTTCGATGCTTATATAAGAGAAAGATTCTAGGGTGAGGTGGCCTCCGATGGTTTGGATATTACTCGCTTACGATTTAGTGGGGATCATCCTAACCTCCTCATCTTATCCTCTTTAGCTTATAAAGAGACCAGGAGCTCTCATGGAGAAATTTACATTGGAAATTTAACCGTCTTGGCTTAGGAAAGTTAGCTTTGGAGTTTTAGAGTTAGCTAGATTTTGGTGTGAGCTTGAGTAATTTTTATGGCTTTGAGCTTTTCTTTGTCAAAATAGATTTTTGGTCTCAGAATCCATGGAGCAATAAGCGTGTGGTAAGCGATAAACTATTGGAAGGGACCTTACAACATCAAGGCATCAAGGCATCAGTTGTATTCTCTTTTTCATATTTATAATATAGTAATGTTATTTCCCATAAAATTGTTCCTATTTTTGTGTATGACTCCTTGATCACATACATGGTTTTGTTAGGAGTATCGTTGTTTCTTTCATACGTTGGCTTGTGTATTTTCTGGGTTTAGCATTCCATAATACTTGGATGGAGTGAGGATGACACTAGCAAGACAAAAGCGACATTTAAAAGGTATGTCATTTATCTCTTGTTAGTTAGTATGCTTGATGATTGAAACTTAGGGAAAGTTGATATTCTGTCTTGTTTTGTTTTTAGTTTAGGTGGATCTAGGGGAGATATTTTTTATGTACGCATTCTTGATAAGTCCCATAACAAAATTGGTGACTCTCTTTTGGGGAATCCTTGCATTTGAAGACGAAATTGCAAGGTTTTGGTTTTTGGTCTTGAATTCTTCTGATCTCTTTGGATAATTTATCGAAGATCTTGATATTGATGAGTTTAATACAATTTTGGGACATTGTGCATCAGGGAATGATAAATGTTTTCTCCTTCTTGTAATATAGCTTTCATGAAAGTGAAATATTTGCATTCTCATTTCTTTGCATTGTTTAAATTAGAGTCAAAACATCATTTAGTCCCGCCATTTTCCTCCTGAGTAAACAACAACCTTAAATTAAAGTGCTTATAAAAATTGATTAAGACATTTTAGATTTTCATTGTAAACCTACATTATCTTAGAAGTGTAGGGCTTTGGAATAGGTGTGAAAAGATAACTTTCCAAAGATGAAAAGCTTAAACATAGTATCTTGTGATAGGGAGAGTTAAATCCACTTGCTACATTTTTCTCGAAGCCCTTCTCACACAAGGGTCAAACACGAGGGTGCATTAAAGGCCTGACAGAGTTACTTTCACCTTTGTTTGTTGGTCTTGGTGTAGTGGAGATTACTTGCGTATTATTGGGGGTCACTTGAGGGTATAGCCCGCGATTATGTGTGGGAGCATCTCAAGTTTATTTTGGGATAGATACCCTACCCTCCGTGGGTGAATGTCGACTATTTCCTTTGGAATAATTGTCATAATTGGTAACCTTGGTGGCCAATCTCTTTAGAATCTTGCAGGTATTTGTGGAGGGAAGACTTCACGGTACCTGGAATTGAAGTTGGCTAAAACCACTCGGGCTCCTTGGAGAGTATACCCGATTAATATTAGTGGAGCTTGCGCAAGCGTAAGAAGTCTATTAAGCGGTCGTCAATGTAACTTTTCCACCGGCTCTATCTCGTCCCCTTCGTACATTGTTCCCAGAGCCGGTGATTTCATCACTAACTAGTGCATTCATTGTAGAAGTTTTTGTTTTCTTACTTTCTTACTAGATTTTTAACGTTTGTTGTTTGTTTCCCTTACAGGCCTTAAGTTGGATTTTTATTGTGGTTTGGTTCCCGAAACGTTTTAATGCAAGAAGGAACCTTTTTAAGATGAGAACCTTTTATTTTCCTTCCCGGAGAACATTGGTCCTCCTCACATTACTACTTTGGTATACGGGTCTCACAATTGATTATCGGTATGGTTTTTTTCTACTCAAGTAATCCCGAAGATGTAACAGTGATTAGGTCTTAGAAGCACTTCCCCCAAAGAGCATCAAACTCATGTTGATCCTTCACCTTCTTCACTTGTAAGATATTATTCACCTTCTTCAATTGCAATGTCTTCCTCCATTTCATCTTATTCACCGAGTAAAATATCGAAGCTAGTAACCGGTGGCTAAGAAGAAAGGAAGATTAAGAAGAAGAAGAATAAGAAAGGGGTCCAAACTTCCAATGCGGACATGTTGGAAGGAAAGAAACCGGTTCTTGTTAATGCGTGTTCGGTGTTGATGATGCCAAGATCCGCGCCGACCACACATGAAGCGGTACCTTAGGCTTTGTAAGGGTATTCATATTCTTAAGGATTGTCCTAGTCTATCCAATGTTATATAAGCATGGTATATGCACCCTCGCCAACCCGTAATCCATCAACCTTTGAATAGCGTGTTGATGACCTCAGATCAACAATTTAGGATACCATTAGGAAGAAGAAAAGTAGAGTCGAGTTCCCATGTATGTTATGTTGAGTTCATCAAACTCACATTTTCCTAGAGTATGGACAAAGCCTCGAGGGGAAATTACTGGAATACGTGACCGGTTCCAAGCCTCAACTTCTAGCTTCTTATCATAAGAAAACTTACTCTGGAGCCACACGTAGTTGATGGAATGATCAATTAGATTGCCTTAGTTAATTGAGTCCATTTGATCATGTAGTTAATCTGGTCAAGTCCTTAGTTGAGCGGTTGACCATGTGGTTGATACGATCCCATCCTCGGTTGATCCACTCTCCCGTTAGAGAGTGAAACCCAGTGGTTGACCCGTTTCCACCCATTGACCCCATTCTCCTTGGAGAATGAGAGCACGATGGTCAGTCTAATCCAGTCATTAATTAGATCCACACTCTCCTGCTAGAAGTAAACTGATATTGTTCATGTTTTCTTGTTGATACGAGAATCTACCATGCTCGAGGGGTATTCCTCCTTCTCATATAGGACCCCCTCCAAATGTGAGGCCATTATTTTTATTGAGGAATTAATAAGCGAACCTCATCATCTTCCTCTCCACATTCCTTTCAAAGATTGGCGATGCAAGGTTTGTGGTCGAGGCGTTCCTCAGACGTTGATAGGCGAAGGTTCATCCGTTAGTATTTTGTCCTCTCTTTCTTGGAAAGATTTAGGTTATCCTCTCAACATTATTAGGTTACCCATGTCTGATGGCTTTAATAGAAGAACCAGTTACCCTTTAGGATTCTTTCCTTAGTTTCCCACTTAACTTTGGGAGGGGCTGTCTTATTGATGTTATGGTATTCTAAGACCCTTGGATTTTTGATTTACTCCTTGGGCAACATTACATCTATGACGCCAAAGCTATCATGTCCACTCCTTTTCATGTGATGTATTTTCTGCATACGATGGAACAATTGTGACTATTGATCCAACTTTATTTTGTTATTTTTGACGACCATCAGCGATAACCTCCTAAGCAGTTCTTATATCTGAGATGATATAAAAGCCCCACCACATGTCAATTATATTAGGTATCTCTTATGCCTTCAATTGCCGATGAATATGAGCCTCTCAATGTAAGCTCGGTCTCTTCTGACTTAGATCTGGTAATTGACATGGTGGTCTCTTCGATAGGGAGTTTAGAGCCTGATCTCCTTACCCCTCCCGCGATCCTCGACATGGTGTCATTCAAGAGTATTGTTCTTCCGTCCGATTGAAGATCTCTTGGAAGCCATGGCCGAGTTTTGTCCTTTGACATTGTGTCATTCGAACGTGTCCTCTTGGAAGACATTATCAAGAAGAGAGTGTTGAGAAAGGTTTTCTAATTTCAAGCTCATTAAAAAAATGAAACGGCTTTGAGCATGGTTTTTCGATTTCAACCTCATTAAAAATGAAACCAACTTAGGAGAATAGTTTTTGCATCTCTATGGAAACCTCGTTAAAAATGAGAAACATAATTTATGAGCATGGTTTATGATTTCAATCTCATTAAAAAATGAAAGCAGAGGTTTGAAGTTGAACCCAGTTCATGAGAATAGTTCTTTTCCTGTGTCGAGCTGGTTAAAAAATGAAATAGATTTTCCCCTTCTTCAATTGAGTCAAGTGCCGTTGCCTATAGTATTTGAAGCTTCATTGCGTTCCTGCCTTTACAGTTGGATGAAATGAATCTTGGGGGGCATTTTCCTTAGCGTCTGGACTTCATGATGAAGTTGATCCGCTAGTTTCTTAAGATGGGGCTAAGTACCAACCATCCAAATTCGTGAACCATGCGTTGGGAAGTCTCAAGCATAATTTTCTCTGATTCAAGCTTGTGTAAAATGAAACCACCTACCTCAAGCATACTTTCCTTTGGTTCAATCTTGTGTAAAAAAATGAAACCTGGCGGGTCAAGCATGGTTTGTTTAGTTTTATCTTGTGTAAAATAAAATCTATCCCAAGCATAGTTTTGTTTTGTTTTAAGCTTGAGTAAAATTAAAAACATATCGATCTTAGTCTTTGTTATTTCTTGTGCTCGTAAATCAATGAGAATGTAAGCTGTTGATTAAGGTTGGTTATTTATTGATGTCAACCCTTGAAGAAAGCCAGTAACACAAAGAAACGCTTGGGTAATGGACCCAATATTGTTTGATTTAAATATGAATCATTATTGTTTGTCATGGTTGATCTGATAAATATGGATGTACTCTAAAGTGGTACACTTATGGTGAAATCCATCAGGAAGGCAGCTTTGTGGAGTAAAGAAGAACCCATGCTGGTATTGGAATAATGAGATGAAGGAAAGTGATTTTGTCGAGGAAAATATCCTATATGGATAATTGCTTGTCATTTCATTTGGTGGTATGTGGAACGTCGCGTAATTCCTCATGGTTAGAGAGTTATGGCCATGAGAAGTTGGAGACGAGGTTTGGGTAATGGACCCATGTTTGTTTGATGGTGGTATGAGTTATGATATATTTTTTGAATAATAATATTCTATATGGATATTACATGTCATGTCATTTCTAGTGGTATGTAGAACCTCCACATAATAAATCCTCCACGGTTTGAGAGTTATGGCTATACAGTTAGGTACCCCTCATATGTCATCTAGAAGCCCCAAAGGTCAAAGTAGTCAAGAAGTGGTTTTAAAATTTTTAAAGGTAAAATAATAAAAGTGAAGTGATGAGTGTATTATAATTCAAAGTGGATAAAAATAAATTATTTCAATAATAAATTTAATAAGAAATTAAAAGTGGACCAACCTAAAATAAGGAAATTGGGCCCAAGTGACCTAGAAGATGTTTTTAAAGGGAAGCTTCTTGGAGAGTATAAATAGAGGCAAAGGCTCTCTCATTTGGATCACACTTGAGAATATTGAATATCTATATGTGTGCGGGGTAACCAAAAGGATATCTAAGCCAGAATTACAGTGAAGGTGAAGAAAAGAAAGTAGAAATACAATGAAGGATAAATTCTTTTGATGTGGTTCTTTCCTAGGTATGTTATTTACAAGTCATCTCACCATTTTCTCTATAACCTTTTTTTTCTATAATGATTCAGAGACATGGAGATTTCTATGAAAGTGAGAAAACATATCAAGTATCACGGAAAAAACTTCATCTTGTGGGTCATTGTATTTTGGAGTTACACTCAGGTGGAAAATAGGGTTTGTGGCAAAATCACAGAAACTAGTCAAAATCAGTGTTTAGGGTAAAAACATCATAACTTCTTCATAACAAATCAAATTTCAGTGAGACCAAAATGTTGGTTAGGGTACATTATCTAGTATGATGATTTTTTAATAGTTTCATATCATTTTATCAAATATTCTATGTGGGGCACATTCTACAAGTTCACTCTCTAGAATAGCCCGAGGAGTGTAAGGTATGTCATTTTGCTATAACTCCTTTTAGAAGTTCCAAGTAGTGAAACTTGGAGGAATTGCACAAAAGCTTGAAGAACATTGTGTATCAATTTCAGATATTTATACATTCTGGGTTCAAAGTTATGATTACTTCAAGTTAGGGTTGTTGACTAATCCAAAACTAGGCATGTGAGACTAAAGCGTTTGATGAAAATGCTGGTCTCTTGTTTTTAAAGTTAAGGAAAGGTTTGTAGGAATGTGATCATATACACCCGGTTTATTATAGAGCTACAAGTGGAATTTGGATGATGAAGTGATGAGGGCTTTTGGTTTGTGGTACATGTTGAGTACATGGATTGGGATTAAGTAGTTGAGTTAAGCACATACATGAGGTGTATAGTTGATGATGTTGATTTTATATTGATGGTCATAGTTGATGATTAGTTGACATGATTTGTACATACTTGGTACATGGTTGGATGCACATGAGTAGGGACGGATTACAGATTTGGTGCATGGTTCATGCACTTTTTATCAATTATGAGGTTGATTCACGAGGGATGAAATTACCGAGGTTGATGCATGGTTCAAATTTATTGGTACGAGTTTACAACGATATATCTCATAGTGATAGTGTGAAGCAGAGGTTGCATCATTCTACCACTTCTACTTAGGGGTGGCGGGGCGGGGGCAGGACATGTTGTTCTAGCCACACTTTAGAGTTGTAGCCGAGGAACGACCGAGTTGTAGCCTCATACGGTTGTAGCTAGAAGAATTGGAGTTGGATCTTCCATCGGGTTGTAGCCTGAGGAACTAGGGGTTGGAGCCTCCTTTTAGGTTAGCAACTAGAAAACAAAAATTTTGTGCTTTATTAATATAATTCTTCCAAGACATATAAGAAAAAGCATTAGTGATTTTCGCCGATTTGGGTTTCCACATTAAAACACTAATTATTGTGTATGTGTGTTATTGTTTATTTATTACTTGCTCATTATTGGATAATAATTCTACATTGATATAACATTTGAAGAAAAAGGATTATAATTACGCTATTACTAATTCACCCCTCTCCAATAATCCAACTCCCCAATTCTCTAGCTACAACCAGAGGAGGCTACAACCCCGAATGTTCTCCGGCTACAACCGAAGGTGGCTAGAACAACATGTCCTTGCCCCAAATCCTCTACCTAGTAAAATTAGAATTATGGAACCACTGTCACTATCACTATGAGAATATATCGTTGTAAACCTGTACCAATAAATTTGAACCATGCATCAACCTGTACCTCATCCTGTAATCAACATGTACCATAAAAAGTGCAAGAACCATGCACCAACCTGTAATGACCTGTGCCATAAAAAGTGCGTCAACCATGTATAGAAGTAATAATGAATCATGTGTCAACTAATCATCAACTATGACTCATCAATATGTTGCCAACATCATCAACTATACACCTCATGTATGTGCACTAACTCATCCAACTACTTGTCTCTCAACCATGTATAACATGTACCACAACCAAAGCCCTCATCAATTTCATCATCCAAATCTGTTCTTGGCTCTGTAATAGAACTGGTGTATGATCATTCCTACAAACCTTCCTTAACTTTAAAACAAGAGACTAGCATTTTCATCAAACGTTTCTTTAGTCTCACATGCTAGTTTTTGGATTAGTCAACAACCTAACTTGGGGGAAGTAATCATAACTTTTGAACCTGTAATGTATAAATATCGAAATTGATACACAATGTTCTTCAGTGTTTTTTGTGCAATTCCTCCCAGTTTCACTATGGAACTTCTCCAGAAAAGAGTTATAGCAAAATGACATACCTTGCTTTGAATTCACGAGAAACTATTCAGAGCGACCTTGTGAGAATGCCCATACAGGGCCTATTTGTTTAAATGTTATGAAACTATTAAAAATCATACTAGATAATGCCTAACCAGCACACTTTTGGTCTCACTAAATTTGGATTTGTTATGAAGAAGTTATGATGTTTTACCCAGGAAACACCTGATTTTGATAGTTTCGGGACTTGCCACAAACCTATTTTTCCACAGTGTAACTCCAAAAATACAATGACCCACAAGATGAAGTTTTTTCCAGATACTTGGATATGTTTTCTCACTTTCTTAGAAATTCCATGTTCTGAATCATTATAGAAAAGGTTATAGAAAAATGGTGAATGACTTGTAAATAACATACCTTGAAGAACCATCAAAAGAATTTATCCTTCATTGTATTTCGGCCTTCTTTTCTTCTCTTCCCTCAGAATTTCGGCTTAAATCGCTAGTTTGCCTCAGACACCTATGAATATTCAATATTCTCAAGTGTGATTCAAATGAGAGAGAGCCTTGCCTCTTATTTATACTCTCCAAGTAGCTTCCTTAAAACATCTTCTGGGTCATGGCCCACTTTGCTTATTTTAGAGTTGGGTCCACTTTTAATTTCTCTATTAAATTTATTATTGAAATAATTTATTTTTATTCACTTTGAATTATAATACCTCATCACTTCACTTTATTATTTACCTTTAAATCTCTTAAACCACTTTGATACTTTGACTTTTGGGGGCTTCTAGATGACATATGAGGGTACTCCAACTTCGTAGGAACCATAACTCTCAAACCGTGAGGATTTATGTGATGTTCTACATACCATAGAAATGACATGACATGTAATAATATCCATATAGAATATTATCTAAAATATATCATAACTCATACCGTTACCCATCAAACAAACACAGGTCCATTACCCAAACCTGGGGTCTCCAACTTCTCATGGCCGCAACTCTCTAACCATGAGGAATTACGTGACGTTCCACATAACACTAGAAATGAAATGACAAGAACTATCCATCTGGATATTTTCCCTGACAAAATCTTTCCTTCATCTCATTATTCCACAATTAAGCATGGGTTCTCTTACTCCTACGGCGTCTTCCACGTGGAATTTCACCATAAGGGGACCCTCCACAAAGCGTCTTCCCGTGATGGATTTCACCATAAGGGGACCACTTTGGAGTACATCCATATTTACTTCTTATCAACCATGACAAAACAATAATGATTCATATTTAAATCAAACAATATTGGGTCCATTACCCAAGCCTTTGTGTTACGGGGCTTTCTTCAAGGGTTGACATCAATAACAACCAACCTTAATCAACAGTTACATTCTCATTGATTTACGAGCACAAGAAATAACAAAGACTAAGATCGGGATTGTTTTAATTTTTACTCAAGCTTAAAACAAAACAAAACTATGCTTGGGATAGATTTTATTTTTACACAAGATTAAAAACTAAACAAAACTATGCTTGGACCTGGTTTCATTTTTACACAAGATTGAACCAAAGGAAAGTATGCTTGAGGTAGGTGGTTTCATTTTTACACAAGCTTGAATCAGAGAAAATTATGCTTGAGACTTCCCAACGCATGGTTCACAGATTCACATGGTTGGTACTTAGCCCCCATCTTAAGAAGCTAGTGGCTCAACTTTAGCATGAAGTCCAGAGGCTGTAAGAAAATTGCCCCCAAGATTCATTTCATCCAACTGTAAAGGTGAACGAAATGAAGCTTCAAATACTATATGCAACGAAGTACTTGACTCAATTGAAGAAGGGGAAAATCTATTTCATTTTTTAACGAGCATGACACAAAAACAAGAACTATGCTCATGAATCTGGGTTCAATCCTCAAACCTCTGTTTCATTTTTTAATGAGATTGAAATCATAAAACCATGCTCATAAATTATGTTTCATTTTTTAACGAGGTTTCCATAGAGATG
>SNQJ01S0218820.1:0-11847 GCA_010110895.2 Picea sitchensis
AAAATCGTGGATTCCAAATATTCTGACTTTTATCAAGGTTAATATAAATTTAGGGTTATATTATACTACTTTTTCAGCATGGAATCTAAAATCATTTATAATTAATTAACTTGAATTAAAGTTTATATTATACCACCCTATATCACTTAAATCTAAACTAAAATATAATTAAAACTTATACCATGTATTATTTAATGTTATCTTAAATACAATATATTAAAAAATATATAAAATTGACTAATACTATATTTTCTGGTGATTCAATTATACAAGTGTGTTAATGATTTTCAATTAGACCTATAATTGAGAATAACCTACTTTCTCTACAAATGACTATGAAATGCATTAAGTACATTTATAAAACAACATTTTTTTTCCTTTATATAAATGTGTTCTTATTATTCTAGTTCTATACAAGGTCTCAATTAAGTATGATTACATATATTATAAAATCTATTTAAAAATTCTCATGAAAATGTTGGGGCAAAGCTTCTTTTTTGACATAAAAAAAGTTGTCTTCGTGATATCCATCTTTAGAGTGCACTCTGATTTGTGTGGTCCCATGCCTGTTGGATTTACTTTTGGTAATAAATACATTATGATTTTTATTGATGATTACCCTAGGATGTGTTGGGTTTATTTGTTGAAACAAAACTTTTAAGCATTTGAAACCTTTAATTTTTTTTATTTATGGATTCAAAAGAAAGCATGATATCATATTGATATTCTTAGTACTATATCATGTCCCTATTTTTCGGTTTCCTAGTTTTGTAGTAGAAGGGACTTATGTGGCTTGTTAGTAGATAAAAAAGAGTAAAGAGGGGGGCATTTAATGTCAATTAGTTAGGAGATGTTATTTTTTAAAGTGAATTGTAATATTAAACTGAAAATTGGAGGGAAAATAAGGGTTATATTTGATTTAGTTAAAAAGGGGAAAATTCTAGAAGTTATATTTGATTTAGTCAGAAAGGGAAGATTCTAGAAGTTACATTTGATTTTGTCAAAAAAGGCGAATAGAAGGCATGGAAAATGGATAAAAGGATAAAAGGAGGGCATTGTTGGTCTTGTTTCAACGATGCAATATCCACCCTATCTAGACAATGAAGATAATCCATCTGGGATCTTCATTGGAGATTCATCTTGGGTTTGTTTTCAATTTTGGGTTGTAGTGATTTGCTTGGAGAGGTTGTGGAAGTTGGAGGGTTTGATCTCATATGTTGAGGAGGCCATGGCATGATTCCAGGTTTTTGGCTTTGTATTGTGTGTTTCTCATTGATGTATTTMAACTTTCATAACAAACTTGGATCATTGTATTCAGATCTTMTTTCATAATAAAATACCACCTATTGTCTCTTCTATTTATGGTGTATGCAATACATTTGACAAAATGTATATTAGTAGAATGCTACAAACTGCTTGTGAAAATTTATCAACGAGATTAGAGAATGAAGAAAAAWTATTACACARAAGGACATATTATCCCACCCCATTCTATTAGGGATATTACATACTAATAATGGAGGGGAATATAATTCTAATGGTTTTGAAAGCTAACTTCACTAGCATGGGATTAAGCATCAAACCTTTGTTCCATACAATCCTTGGAAAAATGTTGTAGAAGAAAGAATGAACATGACACTCTTGAATATGGTACATTCCATGCTACTTTTTAATAATGTGAAGTTGATGTTTTGGTATGATGTAGTTTTGTGTGCAACGTATGTGAGAAATACAAATCCATTTCATGCACTTGGGAATAAGACTCCTTATGAAATGTAGTATATTTGCATTATTTTGGTAAGGAATCTCAAGGTTTTCAGTTCCACTTATTATGCATAAATTCCCAAGGAGAAATGAAACAAACTAGGTGCAAGGAGTTGAAAGTGGATCTTCATCGGTTATTCAAATGCCATCAAGTTATATCATCTTTATGACGAGATAAACAAAAATTCCATTATTTCTAGAGATGTTTTTTTTCTTGAATCCACCCAAAATGAGAATATTTTTTAGTGGAAACTTGATCATCTTAATATATTTAACCATGTAAATACATATCATGATTTTGATAATGACATTCCACATCTTGAAGGGGAGATCCCTATCTTGGATGAATCTCTGGAATCTCCTTTTGAAGTGGAATATTCTCCTCACGTGTAATATACATTAACCTCATTAAAACAAAAGTTTCAATTGGATGATGTGAATGGGAGGATTGAAAGGTTGAATCTTGATGGGAATGGAACACCATCTCAATCAGTGGAGAAACCTGGAACATCTCAGAAATGTCCAAAGAGGCTCATAAAGACACTTGAACTTGTTCTTTCTGATGAGGTTGGAAAGACAAGAACTAGAAGTTATGAAAAGAAAGATGATGGAGGTGATGTATATGATTCGGATTTAGGTGATGTCAATGATATGGAGGTTTCATAACACAACCTTCAATTGTTTTTCAATTTTAGGGTATCATTTTCCTTTTTGTCATTTTTCATTTCTTTGAGATTTGGTTTTTAATGAATTAAATTCCGGTTTTCCTTAAGTTGATGCATTTTTCTCTCTTTTTTTTTCATATCCAAAATCTTAGGAAATATCTAAAGAAATTTTCATGTTTGCATAAAAATGGAAAAGAAAATAAATAATTAAAAAATATCTTAAAATGAAAAGTTTTTAGAGTATCGATAGGACCATCACGATCAAGGAAAAAAGAATGAGCCAAAACTACGTAAGCTCATGATGTTGAAGCAATCGTTGAGGGAAATGTCGATAAACTATCGACGTTGAAGGACATTCAATTAAGTTCAAAATTAAAGTTTCAATAATTCCTTCAATCATCGATAGGCCATTGGTCATCGACATAATTCATTGGAGTTTTAAGGTAAGGAGACAACATATTTTTTCAATTTCTGAAAATCCATTAGGCATCGAGGAAATATTGTGACTTGAGAGAAAAAAAGGGTAGCACATTTATGTTGATGGTAATGAACCAATTTTTCCCATGGGTAAATATGAGCCGTCCAATCATGAGAAAGGATGAGTCTTAACCGTTGAGACTTTTTCATGAAATGTTTCCACCTCGGTGACCGTATTAGTCCACATCACCAATGGTACATGTCCATGTCACCTCCCATTTATAATAATAATCATAATCTATTTTTAAGGTCATGGCCAAGCCAGCACACCAAATTGGTGTATGAGACCCCCTTGTTTGTGGGACAAGGGACCCCCCTCCGCCCAACGATTTGACTGGTAAAGTCTACGAAGGTATACATACCATACCCCCCTCTAGATTTGAACCTGTGAACTCTTAAGAGGAAACACATGTTCTTAACCATTAGGCCCACTCAGGATGTATAATAATAATAATATATTTTTAAGGTCACGGCCAAGCCAGCACACCAAATTAGTGTATGAGACCCCCTTGTTTGTGGGACAAGGGATCCCCCTCCAACCCGTGATTTGACTGGTAAAGTCTACGAAGGTATACATACCCTACCCCCCTCTGGATTTAAACCTGTGACCTCTTAAGAGGAAACACATGTTCTTAACCATTAGGCCCACTCAAGCTGTATACATTCGACATCACTGACCATACTTCATACCTACCAGGTTATCCTACCATTTCACCTGCCACATAAATATATGTTTACATGTCAGTCACCATTTTATCTTCTGTACGAACAACCTTTCAAAAGTTTTCTAAGGAAAAAAGGTCTTGATAGCTTATCAATGTTTTAGGTTTCTCCCCAATGCCAAAAAATATGACAATATGCACCAATATAATAGAGATGATATACTCTAAATATTCCTTTGGTGGTCTGGGGAAAATTCTCAAATAACACAGTTTTAGAAACTACCGATACACAAATCCATCAACTTGCAAAGAGAGAAACAAAGTGCACAAAATACAATGGTTTTCGAAAGAACTGATTAGTTATAAAGAGACATAAATATTCACCATTGGTCATCAAAGATGGCATGAAATTCAACATAATGGTTATTGGTGGAATTTAAAACTTTAAAATATACAAGAAATAATTGAAATGATTAAGATTGTATCAAGGATTTGGCCCTATAAACTTTAAACTTGAGCTCTTGCTTTTATTGATGTTATTTGTGATCAAGTGTCTAAGTATTTATTGTAGGGAAGTGTTTGAGGACAATCAATTGATTTTGTTTTTTTCTTCATATGGTTCTTTGTGTCATCAATTCTAGTAAGATCATTCTTTAAATAGGTTTTCAACTGACACTTCATCATCATGATTTAATTTTAAATTGTCATTAAAAAGGAATTTATAATGGCCTAACAACGAGTTTATTTGATAGGAAAAAAATTCCACCAAGAAGAATTACTGCTCGACAATGCCTAAAGAAACTAAAAGGAAAATGCATTCAGTTGGGCGAAGCATCTACTCTTGTACCATTAGAAGGAGCAGATCCACTAAATAATATAGTAGAGTAGGTAATCAAGATTCCTATAATGAAGGTTTTTGTTCCACCACCTCTATATAGAGATATCGAGCCAACCACAAGAACTAAGGTTGTCCCTCCTACTTGGAATGAAGTTTTCATTAAATTCAAGGATGAAGATTACCCTGTGTCAAAATCATATAGATACCGAGGAATCAGGGCAATAGATGACGAAACTTTATCAAATATTTGACACTCTCGACTATATACGTTGTATTAGGGGATCCCATCTTCTCGTGCATTGAAGAGTTGGAATAGACTATTAGCCATGCTCAAAGTAAGAATTGCATAATTAATGATGAGGAAGGGAAGTGTGTGTACATGTTTCTCTCTATTGAGATTAGAAAGTATTACAAGTTTCTTAGACCTAACCTATTACTCAACAATGATTTCATGGTAGCATTTCACAGGCAACATGATGTTGGAAAATTAGTATCTAGTTGGTGTAAAGAAAACAAGAAATTCTTCAATAGGTCTTTAGGATGGTACAATGTAATAGTTCCAAGGGAACCTTAAATGGATCTTATGATCTTGATTTGTCAGCTATATGGTGAGAACAATTTCTCATGATTTGATGAGTCTTGGATACCATTACCATACACATTAGCTACTATTGGGAAAATTTTCAATTGGGGAGCGAACATTGCAAAACAACTCAGCGGTTGAATTCAATAGGCTCAAGACCCTTTCCAAATGAAGTTCCCTCATTTTACATGGCATATTATTTGTTAGATGTTATGTGTGCTAGGAATGTCTTCTATGAGATGAATTTCAATTGGCATATGTTAGAACCACCTATTCATGTATACTTCAACATGTTGTGGGAGAATAAATATAATAAGTCATACTCTATAATATGTGAACTATTTCTGTCTCATCTTTATTTCATCGCCATTCACCAAGAATTCGCTAGGTTATCAAAACAGGAAAATAAAATCTTGTTGCATATGGGGAATTGGTATATTGAACAGAAATAAACATGCATTATAATTTTCGAAGAAAATGACTCTCCTCACTTGTTACCTTCATATATCCTTGACAACCTGTATTGGGGAAAATATGTTACCAAACCATTCTTTAGGGGCTCAATGCTTTCTTGGTCAAATAATAAAAGAGAGTTTTTATTCCCTACAACTTTCAGCTTGGATATTACTTCATTAAGGATACTTTGTAGGCCAAGCAGGAGGGTTTATGATACAAATTTTAAGGGGGTATATGGTCTAAATTCAGATACAAAAGTCATAAAGATATAAATCTAATATATTGTCAATGTGGATCAAGGAGATTCCCACCTCTTCATTAATTAATTGCGCTAACATGTTTCCCATAAGGGTCAAAGAGAGTCCCACCTCTCCATTATTGTATTGGGTTTTATTTTCCACTACTTAGTTAGTTGGGTAGTTAGATCTATTATTATAATAATAGAGACGCATTTAATGAGCTATTTCCATTATTGGATTGGATTTTATTTTCCACTACTTAGTTAGTTGGGTAGTTAGATCTATTATACTAATAATAGAGACTCATTTAATGAGATATTTTTGACTTTGTCCAATGGACCATTTTGTAATGCTATATAAAGGCCTAGCAAACCTTCTCATAATATCAAGTTACTAATTTTGGCTTCTCTCAGATTTGTTATTGTTCATTATGAAATTCATTAGCTCTGAGTGATTTACTAGTAGTTAGTTTTAGAGGTGAGGCTCTTCTTTGAGCCTCACCTCCCAAGTAATTTATTTACATGTTTTTTTTATCATGCTTCTTTTTATGCAAGATTAACATTTCTAAGCTCCTCCTCTCTCAACAATCAAGCCATATAGATCTCATCCGCCGAGATCTGGATTAGTGGTATCAAAGAAAGTTCTCTCTCTATCGGGACAAGGGTTTGAAGTATGTTGTGGATTCAAACATTTACAACAATCACCAACCTCCTTTTGGTACTATGAAAACTATTTTCCAGGCCATACATTGATTCGCTACATCTATACATGGATCCAATCCATCCATTGGTATGCAACATTTTCAACAAATTTGTAGGGTTTCCATGCTTCCCACAAAGGTTCCACAACCTCTACAACAATCCATGCTACTCTACAAACCCTTGGCATCATTTGTGGCCCTCTACACTCAGCCCAATTCAAAGAGGTGCTGCAGCCTCTACACCACATTTCAAAGGCTCTTCCATATCTCATTCAAAATACCTTTTCAATATCTCAAATGGGTATTTCACAGAATCTAATTTGGCTTTCTGGTTTGAGAGATATCATCGATTGAATTTCAACATGTATTTGACCCAGGGAGGCCGCACATACCACCATATTAAACAATATGTTTATCCCTTCTCAAGAAACAACATAAGGAGTTCCACATATTTCTGGAAATATCTCTTCAATATCTCAAATGGGTATTTCACAGAATCGCATTTGGATTTCTGGTTTGGGAGATATAATTGATTTAATCTTAGCATGTATTTGACCCAATGAGGCCGCGCGTACCACCATATTGTAACACCCTGTTTCCCCTAGTCTGTAAAAATAACTATATTGGCCAAGAACTATGGCAAACTCAAAGACGTGAATGTTTGATTTGACGAACCTTTTTATGAAAGGTCGATGAATATAAATTATGTTATGAATATGTGTTGCATGGTTGCTGGGAGGGGGATGTGCTAAAAGAGATCACGATGGCTAATGAGAGGTGGTGGAAGGGACCTGGAATGGTTGCTTTAACTTCCACCGAGCCAGTACCATATTGGTTTTACTTGTTCAAAGACCAAAGCAACTCTCTGACCCAAGAATGGATTTCCCATCAGATTGGTAGGTGGGGAGGCTCCTCAAGAGTTAATGAGGGGATGGGGGGTGAACCGCCCATCCGTAACAACTCCCAGACCTGACCGCAGATGGGGAAATTCGCACCACACACAATCTTGTAGAGAAAAGGCAAGAGAGGAAGTGTGGTAAGGGGGTAATAAATAAGACACGCGACAGGGATCGCGGGGAAGAACAGGAGAAACTTTGGAAACATAGGGAATTCTGAATAGAGGAGAAGGAGAGTAACCTTCGTCCTTGAATTTCGTTGAGCTGGAAGTAGAAAATTGAACCTCAAGCATCGTGGTCTAGCTCAAGGGTGGCTAGTGGTAAATCCGTTTAGAGTCACTAAGCCTACGGTTGGGTGGAAATGAGCACCCCTCTCAGCAGTCATGTCCCACCTGGTNAATGAGGGGATGGGGGGTGAACCGCCCATCCGTAACAACTCCCAGACCTGACCGCAGATGGGGAAATTCGCACCACACACAATCTTGCAGAGAAAAGGCAAGAGAGGAAGTGTGGTAAGGGGGGAATAAATAAGACACGCGACAGGGATCGCGGGGAAGAACAGGAGAAACTTTGGAAACATAGGGAATTCTGAATAGAGGAGAAGGAGAGTAACCTTCTTCCTTGACTTTCGTTGAGCTGGAAGTAGAAAATTGAACCTCAAGCATCGTGGTCTAGCTCAAGGGTGGCTAGTGGTAAATCCGTTTAGAGTCACTAAGCCTACGGTTGGGTGGAAATGAGCACCCCTCTCAGCAGTCATGTCCCACCTGGTGTTTTCTGATAAGTGTTGTGTCTTGTATTTTTGAATTGAATGCATGCTCATGTTTATACGTTCATAAATGGTTTCTGTATGGAAGTGTTTGCCTTTGTTTTGATTTGGAGACAAGGGATACATGCTTATACTTATATGACCATAATCAGTCTATGTATAGAATGAGTAGGTTCAGAATACGAGTACATTCCCTTGAGAATTGCCCTATCTACTTGGCTCACGGTATGCCCTGGTTTAATTTACCGAAGGCACTTCTCTCGGGAAATTTCCTCGCACTCTAGAGTCAGAGTGAGTCCCTTAAAAGGACTACCATGATAGTAAACCCATGAGTTTACTTTACCCCTACCACCGAATTTATAGGTCGGTGAATTAGGAAGACTTTTACTCAGGTCACCAAGCCTAGGGATAATTTACCCAAGAACCCTCTGAAAGATATGTCGGAGTTCTATTGCACATCGATCCTAACCTTTGCATAGGCAGGAGGGTGGACTTGGCAACGTATTGAAATTCCCGGAGTATTAGGGCCCGTTCATCGACATTTCGGTGTTTTGGAACCCAGGAAACCAAAGGGCAAGACCCTTCGTCATTGCAAGTTGCGAAGTCCTACTATGCGAAAATCTGAATTAGCTTAGTGTGAATAGGTTTCGGCATTTCAGCATTTTGGCACCCAGGAAACCAAAGGGCAAGACCCTTCGTTGTCGCAAGTCGCGAAGTCCTGATATGCGAAACTCTGAATTAGCTTAGTGTGAATAGGTTTCGGCATTTAGGCATTTCGACACTCGGGAAACCAAAGGGCAAGACCCTTCGTCGCCGCAAGTCACGAAGTCCTGGTATGCGAAACTTCGAATCAACTTAGTGTGAATAGGTTTCGACATTTCAGCGTTTCGGCACCTGGGAGACCAAAGGGGAAGACCCCTCGTCTTCTCAAGTCGCGAAATCCTGGTTCATGAAACTCTGGGAGGATCTGGACCGTCCATCAGAGGAGACGCGTGGTGAGTGGTCAGAGTTCAGGGAAAGCTCTTAAACCCTGTAAGACATTGGATCTCGTAGGATAGCAAGGGGGTTAAGGATGAGTGTCCTTCAACACCCTTAAGCTCAGGAGGGATAGTGACCGTCAGATCCAGATCAACGAGGTTCGTTGATCTCCTACATGAATTCCCATATCAGAATTCGGGGATTTGAGTGACAGGAGTTTTGGAGTCACTGCATCATGAACTCCCGGTTCACGAAACTTTGAAGAGATCTATATCATTGGATCCATATCATCGAGGACCGTCGGATCTCATACAAGAACTCGTGTATCAGATTTTGGGTTTCGGGGTTTGAAGAGTCGAAAGACTGGACTCTCGGGCATCACTGATTCACGAAATGCGAAAGGCACCTCTTGGCTTGGCCCGGGGTCATAACTGATGATCACATGGAGGTGATTCCCATGCTTGGTGCTTGAGTTGTATACGACAGGTTTTCAATGAAAGAACCGGAGGATTGGTTTAGTGAAGGTTTCGACAGGAAGAGCTAGCCTACGCTAGGACCTCGTAGGAACTCGGGGATTCTGTCCCTTGAGAAAGAAAGGAGAAAAAGGCGAAAAAAAAAACCTATTATGCCGTAGTGGGTGTGTGACACATATTCAATGGTATTTTTATCCCTTCTCAGGAAACTACAGAAGAAGTTCCACATATGGATGGAAAGATATATTCAGTAGCTAAAATGGGTCTTCGACGGAATTGTATTTCATCGCCTGTAGAAAAAGTTATGAATAAATTGCAAAAGGATGTTCACAACCCCCAAAGTCACGATTTTCTCATATTATTCTTTTAAATTTTGGGATTTGTTTTACCCATGTACAATGCTATTGTCAACTAGGTTATGGCTCAACCACAAAAAACCCTTCTCTTCATTGGGTATTTTCATATTGTAATCATAATGGTGTGATAATGGGGTTTCTTTTTTTAGCATGGGTGAAATGATGGGGACCATCATTTTCTAAGGGGAGAGGAATGTTTTGAATTTTAAGGGGGTATATGGTCTAAATTCAGATACAAAAGTCATAGAGATATAAAGAAAATAGTTTGTCAATGTGGATCAAGAAGATGCCCACCTCTTCATTAATTAATTTGGCTAACATGTTGCCCATAAGGGTCAAAGAGAGTCCCACCTCTCCATTATTGTATTAGGTTTTATTTTCCACTACCTAGTTAGTTGGGTAGTTAGATTTATTATTATAATAATAGAGACAGATTTAATGAACTCTTTCCATTATTGGATTGGATTTTATTTTACACTACTTAGTTACTTGGGTAGTTAGATATATTATACTAATAATAGAGACTCATTTAATGAGATCTTTTTGACTTTGTCCAATGGACCACTTCGTAATGCTATATAAAGGCCTAGCAAACCTTCTCATAATATCAAGTTACTCATTTTGGCTTCTCTCATATTTTTTATTGTTCATTGTGAGATTCATTATCTCTGAGTGACTTACTAGTAGTTAGTTTTAGAGGTGAGGCTCTTCTTTGAGCCTCACTTCCCAAGTACTTCATTTACATGTTTTTTTTCATGTTTCTTTTTATGCAAGATTGAAATTTCTAAGCTCCTCCTCTCTCATCATTCAAGCCATCCAGATCTCATCCCCCGAGATCTCGATCAGTTTAAGTCATTTAGAATATATATTTGAACCTAGTAGGTATTGAAGGAATGACCCCAAAGGTCTGGTTCTTAAGCATCCCTAGAAGGTTGTTATTAATTGTCCTTACACCTATGAAAATGGGATGAAGAGGTATTTACTTAAAATGCACAATGTTGGGCTCAATTTATGGAAAGGAAAGCTACTCCACTTTCATAATATTTAAAATCCTCTCTATAGAGGAAAAAGCAGAGGTTATGACACAAAGTGTTACAACTATGACACATAATGTGATAGCCTAGAGAGAGGCAGAGGAAGACAGGACAATAGAAGAAATTTGACTAAACATAGAGACTGAGCATCGGGTTGTAAAAGAAGAGAAAAATAGAGTTGCTCGAGAATAGGTGCTTTAGCATAATACCAATGAAAAATTGTAAATGAGAGAGGTAGATGAAGCTTTTGAACAAGAAATTGAACATATAAGTAGAAAAGTTGAAGCAGATAAAAGAAGAAAGGCTCTAGAGGAGCAAAGGAGTAAAGAGAAGGAAGAAAAGAATAAGAAAGAAATGCTGAAAAAAAAAGAATTAAAGGAAGAACAACAAGAGGAAGGGAAAAGGAAAGAGATAGAGGAATCTAGAAAACTCATAGAAAACATATTGATTAGGAAACAAATGTTCATCCTTCATAAATCCTTCCTTAGAGAATAGTAGATTTAACAAAGGGTGATGAGGAGGAGGTACTGAAAATAAAAGTCCTAATAGAAGATGAAGTTGATTAAAATGTTGAAGAAACATATTGGGAACCAAACATTGAATAGAAAACTTAGGAACCTATTAGAGAATCACCCCATAAACCAATAGAGGGATCGGTTTAAGAGTTCACCAGAACTAAAACCATTGAGAAACAAGTAGTGGCTAGTGCAACTCCCAAGTTGGAAAAGAAAGAAGAATCTAGTATAACACCTAAGATTGGGAAGGAACAAGGAGAAACTACACTTGAAGCTATTGAAAATATACAAAATCCTATTCAAACCACCACATAGGATATTATTATTCCTTTTTCATTTCATGTACCTAGTAAGGACCAGCGATAGGTAGTGTTATCGGACAAATCTGCAGGTGCGGACACTAACTGATCTCCCTAGATCCACCTAGATCTAGAACAAAACATAC
>SNQJ01S0218820.1:11857-27124 GCA_010110895.2 Picea sitchensis
CAAGGGAAAATGCAACTTCTTTTCTCAGGAAAAGTTCTTCTCCCTTCTCTCTTCAGGAACTCAGGCCACTGACCCCTCTGAAGGCAACAAATAGGTTTACATCATTAACGGTCATAGGGATGACGAAAATAATGTGTAACAGGTAGGTCCAGTCATAGAAATTGAATATAATTAACTAAGACAGGATTAGGTTGGAGACATATGCTAGGACAAGTAGATATATAAACAATAAAACTAGAAAATAAAGCTAGTCAACCAAGAAAATATCAGAGAGTAGACATGGAGGTTGAGGTAGATGAAAAACAAGGGGAAACTATGGATAAAGGTAAGGCACCAATAACATAACATTTCCACACTTCGGGGAGTTTAGAGAACATATTGTCATGGGATGATCAACAAATAACTAAGCCATTAGATGAGGTGGTTGATGTGGAATCCATTGTGTACTATAGGAAGAGACAATCCCTCATAAGGATAACTCAAACGAAGATAAATATGACATTAGAATGCACTACATTGATAACATCATAGGAGACCTTGTTTGATGTAAAAAAGACTTGGTTCAGTGAATTGTTGGGAGTAGGATTGGTAATATAACATGCCACCATATACAAAGCCAGAGTGGAAAAAATGGAAGCTAACACAATGAGGAGAGAACTGGAATCTCTCAAGCATCACGTAGAATACTATAAGGGCACTACTAAAGCTATTTTGATATTGAAAGAAAAATTTTTAGAGGAACAAAATAAGTACATGATAGTTAGAGATGCATTTGTAAAGAGGACTTTGGATTACTAGGAAGAAACCTTGTTATGTGATGTGTCCTATACAAAAATTATTAAATGGAGTGAAAGGGAAGCCAGGAAAATGGATCAAATAGAATATATCAGGGAAATCTAAAATAATAGGAGCGGTGAGGATCATGATATTATAATTCTAACAAATGTAGTATCACAAGAATGCACAAAGCAACAAAGTACTGGGTGTGTTTAGTTGTTATTCCAAAAAACATAATGGAAGAATAATGGTTAGCATGCCCCAAATCATGGGAGAATATCAATGAATCCATAGCATATCTTCATATACCAAAGTTCGAGTCACCATATGACTTTTAGGACTTAAAATAGGTGATGCACGAGCTGCATCAAAGTGACCAGAAGAGACAAGAATATATAAAGGAAATCACTATCATGGAACATGATTAGATGAGAAATTATATGATCCTAGAGGATATAATAAATTCTCACAGAGGTCTAGGAGGATCCATAACGCTCACAAAGATCCCAGGTGATCCAGAAATGCTCAAAATTTGACCATCTCAAAAGTTCATTAAAAGTACATTATTGCATAGATGTCGTCTTTAGATTTCCAACAATGCAAACATCACGTCAAACAGAGCTCGCATGTAAAATTTATGGGTAGACAAAGTTTGGTTAAACCTAGAAAAATAAGGGTTACATGTGGCATAAACAATAAGTGAGGTGGCATAAACAATCAAGGACTGAGTTGGCATCCATACTCCAAGTGGTCCAATGGTTTGATGACACATGGAATAGGAGGTCCAATGAGAGGTTGCCACATGGCATCGCCTCATTGGTTAGTAATGGTTAAGGTTGTGTAAAATTATTATGGAGTCAACAAGGTTCAAACCCATGACCTCCATAACTCTCCAAGGCTTAACAAACCCGCCACAACCAACATTCCATAACATGGGTCTTAACACATATGTGGTACTTATTGTATTTTAATTAAAGTAAAGTTTTAAATGGGGGGAGAAAGGGGTCGAGGGATCGCCCCCAACCCCTGGTTCAAATCTTATACCACAAGACCCAACACTAAATCTATTGAAGGGATTAACCAAATATTGCTTGTGAGTTTTGTTTTGGCACATATATAGTTATATAATATATTATATATATTATAAAATAATGTAACCATATCCAACACATTTCTTACCATATGCTAAATATAACATATGGTTATATGTTATAACAAAAATCCCATGAAATATGGAGGTCGGTGGGAATGGAGCCCCTGACCTACCAATTATAACAAATATTTAAGCCAACTCCACTAACCAACTTTCCATTGTTTGGTTAGTTATAACTATGCAACGAAATTTAATCAAACCATGTCACAAGTTTTGGGACTTGGTTAGAGGGGTTCCCTATTTAATGGCACGCACCCCAACACAGTGTACACACATTCCAATGCGGGAACACATATTGACACACATTTCTATGTGGGTTTTTCCTTGTAATGTGTTCCGAGGGTACATAGCATATGAGGCTACACTGTAAAGCATGTTGGGGGTCACCTTGACGGAATTTCAAGTATTTTATATCAATTTTGAACTATTTCACCAAGAATTCAATGGTGCACTATGTTTCTACATTTGAGCAATGGATATTTGAAGCATCATCAAAATTGTTTTTTTGTAAGCTCATTTTGTAATGTAATTTGGAATTTTGAGATGATGAAGAAACATTATTCTATTTAAAGGGACTTTGAATATGCAATGATGTATGTCAATTACATATGTATTTGAGTTATGCTATTTTCCTTTGTATTATCTCATTTCCAGTTCAAATTATTCATCAATTTATGGGTTTATGGACAAGTAAGACATTCACATGATATTTTGCAAATAGTCAAGCAATCTTCATTTATATTCCCAAATCTGGTCGAATGTTTAATATCTGCATATGAACTAATTAACATCTATGGATTCTTTGGGTCGAATTAATATCATAGTTTATGTTGATATTTAAGATCAAGTTGGTATCAGGACTCGTGTGGTATTTTCAGAACAGTGTATGGTTTCCAAAGTAGAAGTGACCAATAGGATGGAAACATTGGTTCCAAAAATAGGGAAGTACATGTTGTGATTCACGAATATGAGGGAAATGCTTAGTTTGCCAATGGATCAACATCGATTCCCGTACATGCACACATGTGAGGACTTGTTCTCTCAGTGGGTAGAGAACAATGGCAAGCATGTAATTGATGAGTCACCAAGTGCACCCCATTATTCTTATCAAGCGACTTTGTTTTATATTTATCGAATTTTGTATAAAATATAATTTAATATGTTTAGCAAGGAAGTTTTAATAAATAGAGGGATCAACCAAGGAACATGGTTCGATGGATTTGTAATGAAATTTTGAGTTACTTACCCGTGAGAACTATTTTGAATCATAATTCAAAATGTCGGAACAGGACAAAGGCATTTTACCAAATATGTGTGTGTTTATTCATGGTGGATTATTCTGCAACTGAGTAAATATTTCAAGAATCTAGTAAGAATTTCAATATTGTTAACCTATCTTATGTAGTCGAATACTTTTCTAGATACGTTTGGTGAATGGTTGTTTTCTTTATTAGTTAATCTTCTTTTTTGTTACTTGGAATAATGCAGAATTATTTGTTGTTGTTATTCTTTATAAGTTTATCCTTTTATGTTGTCAATTAGTTACCATTTTCCTATATAATGTCTAATAAATAATAAATTCTTAAAAGAATTATTTTTTCTAGAATCTAAAACATTCATATATATTTCATTTGCTAATGCTAGAGGTTATCCTTAGCACATACTTCTCCAAACTATTTTATTTTTTATTATTTTTTGTACTAGATAGACATAAAATATAAAACAATAAAAAAAAATTGAACAATTTTTGAATCTTATCAAATGGTTGTTGGACCATTAACCTGGAGGATTATTCCATACCAAATATGGAAGAGTATAATTGGTCCTCATCTTTGGGTTTAATCCCTATTGTTGAACATTGGGAATACAACCCCCTCAAGACCTTGAACCAACTTACTTTGAATAAATTTTTGCTCATGATGAGTAGAAATAATATGTGCAAAAGAAGTATGATTCTCTCATCAAGAATGGGACATGCAAGTTGGTGGATTCTCCATTTGGGACCAAACCAATTGGATAAAAATATGTCTACAATATCGAGTACAAATTAGATGGCTAACTTGATAAGAATAAGGTGATGCTTATGGTGAAAGGATATGCATAGAAAAATGCATAGACTATGAGAAGACATTTTCCCCCGTAGGAAAATGGAATACCATTCATTATTTGTTGGATTTGCTAGCCAAGTTAACATTGTTGAATTTATGCTTGCTACTAGGGTTTATAAAAATAATAATCTTTTTTTGTTGAATACATCCATGAACCTATAAGATGAATTTGTCACATGAAAATAAATCCCCATTTCTCTTCGTCTTTCTTCTCAACATGAGACCACCTGGCTAAAAATACATGTTCATATACTTCATGAGTAATTTCCTCCATCTTAACACTACAAGGAAAATACCCTCTAGTAGAGATTTTGGGGAAAGCCTCTATAAAAATAGCCCAAAAATTCATTTATAGTGGAGGACACTAGTAGAGGTGAGCAGAAGAAGGTTTTAGTGGATGTTTTTTTATGGTGCTTTTATAAATATCTAACACATCAGTTCATTTCATACTACAGATGCACTGGTGCTCTGAAAAATATCACACTGTGGTAGGCTTATTTCAAAAAAAAAAATACTACGGTGCACTATCTAAATAATCACACATCATTATGCGTTGTTGCTCTAAAAAATGACGCACCGTGGTATGGTTATTTAAAAAAAATATATGGTGCGCTACTGAAATATTGAAGCATTGATGCACAACATTGCTCTCAAACAAGGCACACCATGGTAGCATTATTTAAAAAAAAAATACTCAGGTGTGCTACTTAAATATTGACACATCGATGCACATGTTGCTCTAAAAATCGGTGTACCGTAGTAGGTTTTTTTTTTTTTAAATATACTCTGGTCCACTACTTAAATATTGATGCACTGATGCACACCATTTCTCTCACAAATAACATACCATGGTAGGGTTATTTAAAAAAAAATATACTATGATGCACTACTTAAATACCAATGCCTTGGTGCTCTAAAACATGTTGCATCATGGTAGGGTTATCTAAAAAATATATATATATATATATATACTCAAGTGTGATACTTAAATATGAACTCACTGGTGCATCTAATAATCGATCGTACCATAACATGGTTACATTAAAAAAATTACCGATCGTAAAATTCATTTTTACCCTTTTCAGTGTTGTAGAGATCTTAAGCACCAGTGCAACGTTTTCCTCTCTGAAGCCCCTTACAATCATTGCTTCCCTTTCTTTCATTCCCTCCATCTATTTCCCATTGCGTGGTTTTTGAATTTTTCAAACCAATGGGAAAAATTGTTTTTTTTTTTACTACATGGAAACCATGTCTCCTCAACGAGGAAATCTCGAGGTAATGTATTTATTTGTTTATAAAATGAATTTTTAGCGTATTAAAATGAAAAATTCAATTAAATTTTCATTGTTTTTAAACAATTTTTTTTTTATGTGTGGTGCGTTCAACTCATTCAGCTCACACCACTGATGGTGCACCCTAAAAATTTACAGGGTGCACCGAAACAAATTTGCCTAATTTTTTTCGGTGGTGCATTTGTAAACACTACACACCGATGCATTATGTAATCATTAACACACCGGGGCATAATTTTACCGACGCACTACTTAAAATAATATAGCTTATTTTTCATGGTGTGTTGAAATAACATTAACGCATCAGGGTGTTATGTTAAACGATACACTGCATAAATCAAATAAATTATTTTATGTGGTGTGTTGGTAAATTTACGCATGGAGGCATTAAGTAATACCCAACACACCATCATAAAAGAGTAGAACCTAAATGCCAAAGTACCATAATTATCATTTTTTTTAAAATTATTTGTGTAGTACGTCGTCTTTCCTGTAACGCACCGATGCATGTTAGGAAAGGCTATGCACCACAGTAACAAATTTTTAAAAAATTATTTTATGGTGCTTTAGGATTTTAAGTTTTTATCATTTTAGGTGGTGCATCTGTTAACTTTAACGCACCAGTGCAGTAAGTTTATACAACACACCGCACAAAATAATATAACAAATTTTATACGGTGTGTTATGTTACATGTGCACACCGAAAATGGTGCTCACAATTGAGATGTGCATCACAGGCAGTGCTTGACTATTTTTTGGGCACACTGGTAATGAAATTAACTTATTTTTTGAAGAAAATAACTTTTCTGTATTTATAAATAAATTCCTCATTTAGTAATTTTTTTTATGTTTTATGTATGAGGTTGATGTATTTTATATTTTAATCATGCAGATATGTCATCAGAGAGATCAACAATGGGAGCATGAGCAGAGGGTTGACCTATACAATATTGTGTGGAATTTGGAGGCAAGGAACAAGGAGAGAGATTTTTACTCTCACCCTATTACTGTAGCGATCCAAGTCGTCTTGAAGAATGTAGGCCTCCTTAAGTACTATGAGGAGGATACATCCTTGAAGGGGCACTCTAGGTTCTTAGTGCAGCTGATCCATCGATGGGATGTCCATCAAAAGTCTTTATGTGTCGGTCTTGATCAATGGTACCAACCCACTGAGGAAGATATATACTTTATCACTAGGCTATCCAAGAGAGGGGAGGATTTTCCCCAATTCCTTGATGTCCCAGCCGGTGTTACAACAGAGACTCAACTCATGTACTCTCAAAGATTTATTATGGTTGATGTACTTTCACCAGCTGATTTTCATGTCTCTGGTGGACAACTACGGATCGCTTCTTTTAGTGAAGAGGAGGTTAGGTTCCTCTCAATGTTAGTGATGACCATTTGACACTTTACCAGTGATGGGAAGTGCATTAATTTTGTTCTTTTGTATTATGTTGATTCTTTGGTACATAGGCCACGATGTATTAGATGGTATGCCATTTTTTTGCAAAAATTTTATAGAGCTCTAGATAGATGTTGTGCTATGATACATGGGAGGTTGAACCTCCCTTTTGCTTCATAGTTGTTTTGTTTATTTTTTGAGAGGATTTTGAATATGAGGCCTACTTGTTTCTGTTAGTCTTCTAGGTCAATGACTGAAGTGTAGATGCACATGTGGGGCTAGATCATGCCCAAGAGGGGCCAATCAGACCAAGATTTCCACTGACGCACTGGAGCTACTAGCCAGTGAGCACGATCACATGTTCATGATGGTGTTTTGTCCTTATGCAAATTTAGATTGGGGAGGATGTATGAACATCCTCTTCCCACTGAATGAGCCACTAGATCATAGACGTAATATTAGTATTTTTTTAAAATTAATCTAGTTTCATTTTATTGTCTTACTTAATTAAAATAAAATTATTTCTATCATGTTCTTTAACTTGTTTTGTTAAAATTTTTAATGAAACTTTTTAATTATTGTTGTGTACTATATATTTTGCAGATATTAGCACATTCCTTGGGGACTTTCCTCCTCCCCCACCAGATGTAGATGAGGATATTCTTGAGGCTGCAGAAGGTCAGGGTCCTTGGGTGCAGATACCTGAGGTCATGTGCCATATGATGGATACTAGATTCAAGTTAGAGATGGATGATTGAATATATGGAATTTTGGTTGCAGTGGAGTCTTCCATGTGTTGATGCAAGACATCAGGGAAGATCCTATTATTTTGGAGATTTGGAGGGATATTTCATGCAATATGATGGCTCTTATGCATCATATCATTGGAGCTAGCAAGATAATAGCAACGAGGAGGATTGTCGATGATACACACTCTTCCTCCAATACTCTTTCATCATGTACCCCATCGACTGATGAGGGTGGTCATGATCCTTATCCACATCCTCCTCCTCCTCCTCCTTCACCTCACCTGGATGAGAAGGAAACACATATTCCTCCACTGCATGATATTGTACTTCCTCTTGACCATCCATCATATTCTACTACAAGCCAAGCCTCCACTACTATTGTAGATATGATTATCACATCGACGGGACCAAATATGTTATAGAAATTATTTGACTTGTTCATGATATATATATATATATATATGGTGCATTTGTTTTTGTTCATGTTGATGTACTTAATTTATATGTTGATATTGATGTGTATATTGTTAGGTCATGTTAGATATGTTTGTTAAATGTGCTTCATAGATGTGCATTTTTCTTGTTGATCATGATGATGTACTTAATTAATTTATATGTTTATGTTGATGTGTACATCGTTAGGTCATGTTAGATATGTTTGTTAAATGTGATTGATATATGTGTATGTTAAATGATGCTTGTTAGATGTGTGTGGTGATGATTTTAGACAATGCTTTTGTTTTGTTAGATGTGATCACAATGATGATGTTGTGTTAGATTATTATATTTTTATGCAACTAGCTAATTAATGGTGTTTATATGTGCTAGAGGTATATATAATTAGATGATGTTAGCGAATTTAAATGTGTATTTTAGATGATGTTTATTTTTGTTAGATGGTTATCATCATGATGTTTATTTTTATTAAATGATCTTTCGAAATCTTCACAATCTTACAATTATATTTCGAAATCTTCACATTAATTTCATTGTAAGCTTAGCTATTAATTTTTAAATTGGTATCGCATTAATATATCATTCTTTAAAAACATGTTAGAAATTTAATTTTTAAATTATCAACCACTTTTTTATATAATCTTACTTTTAAATCTACAAAATACATGAACATAACCTTAGTTTTTGAATCATCATGTAAACATATCATCAAAAAGGTTGTACTATTAAACATGCATATCAACCATATTATTAGTTCTAATATCAACATAGATTATCAGGATAAATAAGAAACTATGTAAAATAAAATATTACCATTCAATATCTAAAAATGTTGCCAACTATAAAATTATATGTCATTGCATATATATTAAATTAAAAAAACAATTAAATAACTCATGCATGGTTTAAAATATTCATAACTCAAATGCTCAAGCAAGGAGGTACACTGCAAATCTTAAAATTTCCGTAAGACATTTAAGGATCAAAGTCATATCACTAGAAAAAGTGCTTTATACAAGTTCTTGAGTGTGTCCAAGGGTAAGAGGAATGGATAAATGCTACCTTCACGACACATCATAATTATAACACCATTGTGACAATGAAACAATGTTTTGGAAAGCTCTTTTTTAGGTCTCAATGCTTCAATAACATGTTCGTAAAGGGTCAAACTTGTAACATCTTGAGGCCTTTTTGAAAAAAATACAATTTCTTGGATGTGTATTTTGGCAATTGTCGGTAATATTAAATTCTTAAATACTTCAAACTTGACATATTTATCGTACAAGGAAAAGCCTTTTCTATCATTTTAGTTAAATGTTAACATTGTCATTAATTGTTCCAAGATGTTTGAGAGTGGTTTCAACATCATAAAACTTTATATAGATAAACTAGAATAATTTCATATCCCATTAAAAGTTCAACTCCTTTGACATTTTTCAAGATTTCACGATTGGAAATACTTAGTTTTAAGAGTAAAAACCTTTGTGAATCTTACCAATTATGTAAAATGCCAACTATAAAATGTTTGGAATTTTTTTTCTAAAATCATGTTGGTACAACTTTATCATGAAATTAATTCTTAAAATTTTATATTAAACATGCAACGACATATAAATATCTTCAAATAACAATATAAAATTCTATTTCAATCAATCGTTCCATGCAATCACAAATAATTTGAAATACAAAAACATTACGCATCAAACAGACTCTTAACCAACTAAAATTGTTCAAAGATTTGTTATAATTAACTTTCCATTTCCTTCATCACAAGATGAATAAAAAACAATACAATTAGCGAAATAAAGATAACAAAAATATACAAAAACAATATAAATGATGAAATGAAACATGTACATATCACTCTATGTTGTCATTACCCTGATTATCTTCCTTGCTTGGCATGATAACATTGTTGTTCTCAAAAATATGTTGTGATCGAGGGTCATTTCTTAATACGAACCACCAATCCCTATCCAACACATATGGGTAAACAAACACTTGGCTGCAATGTTTTGGGAAAACATAAGGCTCTTTAGCTTCATCCCAAATATTTCTAAAGTTGATACATATCATCCCACTATCATGATATTCCTTTACAATATTCTGATCAAAGGTGTCCCACCACTTGTACCTAAAAATAACACATTGGAAAGAAGAGAATTCCAATCGAATAATCTCTTGTATATTTCAAATGTAACCTAACTTCCTCTATATTAGGTTTTTATTGTGGTGGCTAGCACGACTAGATTGGTTGAACTTGATTTCCACTCCACAGTCTTATGTCATGTGTCCATCATCATCATTCTCTGTGAAAAAATGATGTCCATATGACCACATAGATGGGAACAAATGCACTTATAAAAAAGTGAAAAAATCACAGTGTCGCGTGTCTAATAACCTGACCAATAAAATATAAAATATATATGTAACAATTCAAAGGTGCATTATGAAGTTAAAAATGTACACAAAGAGATTCTTACCAAGTTGTTAAACACAATCCCTATGTTTAGTGAAACTTGTTCAGTATGTAGGTAACGACCAAATGCACCGTATTTCGCGTTGACTTAGTTAGCAACCCAACTGTTGGGGCATATCATTGGCATTTTATTTTAAATGATTAGTATAAGGCATGCTTCTACCATTCAATTTATGAATTCACTTATTCATATATTCATGAAATCAAACCGACATATAGTATGTATGAGATCAAAATATACATTATGAAGTTCACTGTGAATAGTTACTGTGTATAAATTTGACAAACAATAAGCCACTTACTCTTTATCAAGTGCATTTTTCCATTAAGTTAGAGAATATGCCCTTCTCTTTTGTTTTCGTCTCTTTCATCATCCTAAATCACCGCACCTAGTGTGTTGTCGATCTTTTTGATGTACTCACTGGCATAATATAAAGACATATGATATGTACCCCTCTTCCATAGACCCCTCGTGTTTTTCCCCTTTTCGAATAAATCCTTTCAATTTCTTCATGTACGTCTCTAAGCAGAACATCCAATGATAGGAGACCATTTTTACTAATTCAACCTCATATACTAGTTGAATTAGAATATGAAGCTGCAAGTCCATGAAATTCGTCGATAGTTCCTTCTCAAACATACAAAAAATCTCAGCTATCTCTTAACGCCACCGTGGAATTATAGCCATATGAATCTCCTTTGATGTGATCCAATGTACAAATGCCGATAATTTAGATATGGAATGTTGTAGGTCATGAGGGAAGTCATGGTTCACACACCCATGCACAAGCAAAGGATAATGACACTACAAAGTAAACACATACAAAATTAATTATGTTTTATCCCATGGCATAAAAATTAAAACAAATAACAAAAAAACCATGTTTTTGACATACATACTCTTAGAAGGTTCAAATGGTCATGTGATTTAAACCCAGACAAATGGTATTCCATAGTGAAGTTGCATCATAGTGAAGACCCATATAAATAAGGCACCTTCACACCCAATATAACTTCCTTTGCCAAAGAAAGATCATCTTTCTTCAAAATCCATGGGACATCACCTTCTTTGAAAGACCAAGAGGGACCGACCTCTCCTCTACTTTCTTGTCTTGGACAATGTTTATTTTTAGTTTTTGAATAAATAATATCTCTCCTGACAGCCAATGTGTCACTTTCTTTTGATTATATGTGCCTCCATAAAGAATATGAAACAATTTTAAATATATGCATGGGATCTAGTAAGTGGGAAATCTTAAGATTTTGCCAATATGGGAGCTCATAAAAGACATATTTCCTTTCATCCAAATGGGATATTTCTCAACATAGGTGTTGTAGAATTATGGATCATCGAACATAGGCTCCCCATTTGAAACGAGCATTTCTATAATATCCTTATCCTTCTCTCTCTCATATGCTCTAAGCCATTCTGCTAGTGTCATTATTGTAGGCCTTTGGGTTCTCTCTGGTTTACCATTGAAAGTGGATGTTTCTCTTTTGTAAGGGTGTTTTTCTGGGAGGAATACCCTGGAGCAGTCGTACACTCACTTTTGTAGGTGGTTGTCCCAACTATCCTTCACAGAAGGTCCACAACATTTAATTCCATGATACCCTTTTGTTACATGACATGTGAAGTTATTAATGTATATAGAGAATGTTAGCATTGAATATCAGAACAATCAAAGTCAATTAAATATGCCAAAAAATATTGTTACCTATTTAAGCAAATCAATAAACATGTCATTTACCAAAGAAAACTCCTAAACTTGGATAATCATGTGTGTTGTAAGCATATATTCCATACAACGTAAAACTCCTCTCTATTGAAATAGGTATTGATACATCATATACATGTATCCCTTCCTATAATTCCTTCAATTCATCTACCAATGGTTGTAGGTAGACATCCATATTCTTGAAGTTTCTTCTACCAGGGACTATAAGATACTTTTATTGCACAAGTTTTAGGTTACGAAAAGACTGAACCAGCCACCAAATGGCGACAACTTGGAGAATTTCTACCCATTGTCACCTTAGGAAGGTGTAACAACCTCCTCGTTACGACAACAACTCTGATAACAGGTGCAATTTTTTTTTTTGTTTAAGGTGTGTGCACGCGTGTAAAAAGGAAACAGACACACTTGACTCTACGTCGCCACCCAATGACTAACAAAACACAACCACGATGATCACAACAAGAAGACATAAGGCACACAACAAGTAACTGCAAGCATTAAACTTCCATAGACATAAGGTGCACAACAAGTAACTACAAGCATTTAATGACCATAGACATAAGGCACACAACAAGTAACTGCAAGCATTTAACGACCATAGACATAAGGTGCACAACAAGTAACTGCAAGAATTTAATGACCATAGACATAAGGCGCACAACAAGTAACTGTAAGCATTAAACGACATACTGTGTTACGTACAGTACGAACACAGATGGAATAATCCATAGTAGTATATTTTACTATTTCTGCACAGGAAAGCAGGGCGTTTAATCTTAGTTCTCTKCTCCAAAGAGAGAGAATGTCRGATAGGCTCCTGGCCGACTACTCAGGMAGAAACTAGTAATCTCTGTTAGGAGGTCGCAGTGGTGGGARCTCGGCCTTTAAAGAGCCTGAGACTACAGATACGACCTAGATTCTTTACACAGAAAATAATCACACACACAGACTTATATACAGAGCGATTAGCTTTATCATATCGAAGAGTCTGATATCTTACAACTGTGAGTTTGGACAATTCCAATTATAGTACTAACCTTGAAATTAATTAACAATCTCAATACATCCTATATGTTACATATACCATAAAATTACAATAACATTATCTTAACAACCTCACATCTTATGTTATAATAACCTTGCAACTAAAACATCAATCGCCAATCACATTGCTCCTAGTATGCTACCAATGCAATGAAGTTACAATAACTTTACCATAAAATAAAACATTACATTGATCATAAATAAATAAAATGACGACCACCTTGCAACTTACAAGTTATCTACAACATTATCTCCACATTCCATAAAACATATAACAAACATCACCTTAACAGTTCCATAACCATTAGCACCAACATTAAACATTTCATTATACCATCGTTACCTTAAAACAAATACACTAACATTAACCTTACCCTAAGCATTTAACATGAAGCATTTCATTACATTATTCTTCCATTGCGCAACTTTAGATCATACTTCGTCAACAAGGTACCCTCTAAAACAATATCCAAGGGACCTTATTGTACAAGTCTGAACTTCGACTGGTTAAACGTTAATCAAGATAATTCAATGATCAGTTTAATCATAAATATCATGAGTAGTTATAATTATCATTTAACGCCATAATTAACATTTAATCCTTAATGATGGATCAATAATTAACGCAATGTCCTAAAATCATCTGACGCAATCATGTAAAATTTACATTCACATTCATTCAATGATCTAAACTTATAATTCAATAGACAATGATTCTGAACCAATAATTGTCTCAACAACGCGATGTTCATAACTCCATAATTAACGCAACTTCAACATCTTTTATCGTCGACACTAAGGTAACATAAACCTTAACTAAATGATCTAAATGTAGAAATCAATAAAGTAACATTAACATTGCCATCTAAATGTATGAATGATCTAAATGCATAAAGTAACATTAACAGTAACATTTTAAATCAAAATAACCTTGCAACAATAACGAGAACATTACAAGATAATGACAATTAACACTGCAAGTACCGCGATAAGAATGACATTACCACAACCATCAACGTCGCAATTAACAAGCTATCTACATTAAGGCAGTAGAATTAGAGCATCATTGTTAACTTCTTAAATTACTCATCACTACTACAGTATTGCTTGGGAGTGGACTTTTAATCAACTTTGAGACAAGGCAACTCTAAAATTTCAAGTCTGTCTTATCAAGGTCAACTTCATAAATTGACATAACTCACAACTACCTATGGCAGTTTGTTAAGGCATAACCTGGTCATATAACCAATCAAATTTTCATAGATAAACAATAAAATCATTACACCAATATCAACGTGACATTATTAACAATAATAATCCTCAATAGCAAGTTTATATATAATTTTTATTACCTTTATATTGATAAATAGATCCACGATACCTTAAGTAAAACTTAATGAAAATTTACCACCGAGTAAACGCAGGTAAAAATCTCAGTTTACAGCTTGGTGTTGAAGGGGTCTTTAATTTCTCCGAACATAAATAAGGTTGAATTTGAGGCAGTAATTACTGGCAACTATCGGTAGAAAAAAAATCAGGAAACAGAATTATTCGGCAGCTAACAATGAGGTGAAATTTAGGGAACCCAGAATCATCTCGTGGGCACCCCACAGACTCACGAAATTACTAAAATGCAGAATTTAAAGGTGGTCGGACAGAAAGTAATTCATTGTCCCAGCAGAGCATGATCCAGCGCTGACTCTACCATTCAACGCAGACACAGAGAATTATAACTCCAAATGCAGAGATCATGTGATTGGCAATTGTGGGGTATCCTCCATCAGTTGCCAGGAGTTACCCAAAAAAAATGAAGAGATTATGGAACACCATAAATTCAGAGATTATGTGGTCCAAGACCATGTGGGTACCTGCCCCCAAAATCACAGAGAAAATGCAACACAGACGCAGGGATATGCAACCAAAATTCGTGGGTGTATCATCCACCAAATCACATGGACTTACCACCCAAAAACGCAGAGAAACAATTGACAACACCCACACAAAGAACAGAGGAGGCAAAACGAATTCCAAACCACGAAATTCAGTGCCACAAAATCAATTCCAGAAATGC
>SNQJ01S0218821.1:8447-22138 GCA_010110895.2 Picea sitchensis
TTATGACCAAATAAAAATGGATAAAAAGGGGTGTAAGGAAGAAAATCTAAGGAGGAGAGGCAATACTTTCCCCAAGCATTTGAAGGACTAGGAAAAGAGGAAGAGTATGTAGGAGAGCATGGAACACTAGGAGAGGAAGAAGACAAGGGGAGAACTAGGTAATATTGGGTGCTACTAGGTAATAAGTGGATAGAGTTGATAATGGGAAGTCTAAGCTAGCCCCAAAAAACTCCCAATAGGAACAATGAACATCTTATAAAGCATTTCATTGTTGTTCATATTATATGTTCAAGAGTAAATTAGAGTAATCAAGGGGAGATACATAGCATTCAACAATCTCTTGCAAAATCCCTATGACAAGGGTGACTCCACAATGTTTATTAATGAGAATATGAGTTTCGTCCTATTCTACAAATCCCCAATCATAAGGAGAGGGGTGATCTAACAAGGATTATAGTGGCAAATTGGTCTTTGATCTAACAATTATGAGTAAAAAGGAGACTTAGAGAGGGGAATAAATTTCATTCGTCATTATGGGTAATGAGGGATATTTTTCAATAGAGTTTGTAATAGGGACTATTTTTTGTTGGGGAGAAGTGTCCAAATATTGGTGTACCCTAGGATCATCAAGGGATTTCTCATCTATGTACAAGGACTTGTATGTGAATTATTATTATAAGAATAAGAATTTTGTAGTAGTGTCCTTTGGAGCCTTATAATACTTGCACTAACATGTGGGATGAGAGAAGGGGTCTAAATTACTGGGATTAGCTTCATGCATTGTTTAATAGGAACTAGGATTTGGACTAGGGATAGCAATAAGGTTAGGATTATGGAAATGAATGAAGTGAGGGATCTTTTCTAATTTATTTTCCACAATGAGGATATGGATAAAGACTTTGTATTTGGGGGTTCTCTAAAACAGTTATACTTCTTTATAAAAAAACTTCAAGTAAACCAAAATTATATTTAAAATATCTACAAGTAAACAAAAACACCACATGGAACTTGGCATATATATCAATATCTACATATTCATCAGGATTGTGAACTTTTACTAGTATAAATCCTACTTTTAAAAACACGTCAAAACCCTTACCTTTTCATTGTTCTTTCTTCAGATCCATTAGCCCATACAACTTGAGAAGAGTTGTCCATGAGATGCATTTCCATCACCAAGACCTGCATGAATCATAAAAGACAAATTGTTTATATGAGTAAATAATTAATAAGCAAATAAGCATGCATTTAGTTATGTAAAATACTCTTAGAAAAAAATTAAGTGGTCGCATACCTTAATGAGCTTCTCTTTGTTTCAAGAATAGGTTATTCTCTATTGAACAGGGCCAACCACGTGAAGGTGGAAGCTCATATTGCCCCTCCCCCCCGTCACATCGCTCTCAATTCCCCATACCCAACAAATGATTTTCTTTATATAGAAAACATATAGACATTAATGCATAACTAGGATAGTCATCAAAACATATGAACATATAAACATCGATAAAGATCCAAATACAAGTCATGAATTTATACATATAATTTTTCTTTGATTTATGTTTTTTTACATTCATAAAACTGACAATTGGGATATCATCATCATCCAAGGACATTGTATTTCGTGTGCCCTGTCCTTCTATTGTGTGTGTGCGCTCATGTACCATACTTCTGGTACGTCGCTAAGAAGGGTTAGCTGGCATCTGTTCAGGGTCGTGAACTGGAACAATGAAAATGATCATATTAATATGTTGAAATATAATTGAAATAACTAATTCATTGTTTTGATTAACATTACACTATTGCTCTTTACCTGTCTTTGTAGCTAGGACAGTTGGTGCATTAATTTCTTGTCCACTTGGTTTCTCTTGCATTTCACCTTCATGAGCTACATGCTCTTCAATTTTGAGAAGATAATATATAAGTATAAGTCAGGAAATAAATATCTACAATCACAGTAAATATTTCTAATTCTGAAGCATACATACCGGAATGAGTTCTCTGCTCTACACTATCACTGGACATGTGGACCCTTGTATGACGTGGTGTTTGTTGAATACCGCTTGATTCACTACTGCGATAGCATTGTTACTTGAAAACAAACATAAATACTTATTTAAGGGTGATATAATAAAATATGAATAGAATTTACAAGCATGCTACTGCGGTTTTCTTATTCATTTGATTTACCTACGTGGTTGGGGAGATAGGAGTCTATCCCAAGATTTTTCTATATTCAATCACACTTTTAAAACCATGCTTGTAACTAAGCTATAGGTCATCCTCGGTGGAAGCAGTGTCGAACATATTTAACTGCAATGCATAACACCATTAAAAATACCAATAACAAAAACATATATTTGTTCGCTACTGTTAAATAAATATTAACCACAGTTAATTATTTAAATCTTACTATTTGGGATTTTAGTTTTCTGTAGCCACCCTGGCCTAGTTTATGTTGGTCGTGTTTTTCCACTTTGGCCTCTGTTGCTTTGGAGGTGTCTGGTAGTTTACATATGGAATTTTTGAAAAAAATTAGATATCGGAATTGTTACTTAAAACAGGAAAGAAAAACATAAATGTTCATACTTCACTGATAATATGACATGTTTTGTACCTTGTTTGACCAGCTTGTGGTTGTCGTCCTTGTTTTTTAAACAAGTTCTCCTTTGCATCCTCTATTAGCGCCTTCCACTCTTTCTCGGGAACCATGGGAGGGTGCTTGTGCTTGAGGTCTATTTGCAATTTATCCCTATGTTGGGCCCTGGTGCATTTTAAATTCTCGTCGGCTAACTTTGTAACCACTTTCTTGTTGAAAGTGTTGTCGAACAAGTTTACCATGTGATCTATTAAATCATCTTTCTTTTTTCTATCTTGGCCATTCCACCGCGTGAAAATGGTGGGGCCAAACAACTCCAATGTTGTCATGTAATTTTCTATAGAAAAAATTATTTCCTGTAGAAACATGTTATCCATTAATTTATAATAATCTCAACAAATGTTCAACCGGTGTTAGCGATATTTCTACAGTTCGGTAGAAATCTTGTCCACAGATCCGAGAAGCACGCGGGTCTGCGAGTTGCACGCAGTGCTCAAGCGTAGTTCGGGAGAATTCTTGTTTTCCTCTGAGTATCAAATCAAGCGAGCATGATAAGTCTTGCTATTGATGGACGAGATCCGTCCGCAAAGAAAATCAACATTCATCGAGGTGTCGGAGTTGCCCATCTACTTGACATTTTGCTTGATGAGAAGTCTCTTTTTCTTTAAAGGCTGAATACAAGTCATCCGATCCAGAGGCACATGGAGAGAGATCCCACAGTTGAAGTCAGCGGAACTAAAAGTCGAGCACATGGCAGAAATCCCGATGTCGATGCTGTTTACGATTCAATGAAACGGTTATTACAACGGTGAGGTAGTTGGACATCGTTTCCTCCATAAATGAAAAGCCAAAGAAGGAATGAATGCAGGTTGGTCGATTCAGTCAGAGGGCCTCTGGAAAACGATGGCATCAGATGAAGCTCCGCAACGTCGAGAGGTTGCAGACGCAGTAAATGTGAAGCAGTAATGTCTTCAATACAATGCCTCGATTTTGCTTCCAATGTTTTGTTCCAAGTATATGTAGGCATTTGGCCACTTTTGTAGGGGATGGTTGAGGCGAGCTCAGAGTTGTAAATTTTTAATGAAGCGTTGTTATTCTGGTTATGTATGAGATTCAGAGACTTCTTGCCTTATGAATGCGGGTTTCTTTCCATCGTGTTGTTCGTCTTTATGCGGAGAGTTCATGATGAATGCTTTTCGCGTGGATGCCTGATTATGTTATGATAAATGATTTGTTGTTGCATTATTGTCTTTTTTGGTTTCCTGCATTTGGGTGTAGAAGATCTTGCCTTTGATGCTTTCTCTCGCAGTCTGTTACGAACCTGACGTTCATTCGAGACCCCTTCACTCTTCTTATTAAGTCTTCCACTTGTTCACCTTTTAATCAACTCCCTGGCTGAAGTTAGGATTCCAGACCTCGCTTGTTCTTTACGTACCCGGATAGCAGGTCCGAGTTAGGAAATTGGTATCCCCTTGAGTCCTCGACTCCATTCGATCACCCTTTATAAACAAATCATGACGCATAAAAATGATGGGCGTCGAGCTCTGCTCACCGCAAGAAATCGGGGAGTGACTTTCGGCGCTAACATTTCTGGCGGATTCGCAGGATGAAGTTGAAAATTTTCCACGGATTACCGGCGACAACGGCTTCTGATTGTGAGGGTGCATCAGATATCGGAACCTTTGAAGATTGCACTTGCACTGGCGACTCCTCACGAGGTCATTACACGGTAATTTCTCGATGCGGTGCCTACGGCTACACAGTAGCAGCACTTAGGAACTCGGTTCGGTCTTTGATGGTGAGCGAAGACTGGAAACACTCGTTATAAATAGAATTCACCTAGCGACTCCACATTTAAAAAGCTCCACTGGAGGGGATTCTGCTGACAGAAGAAAGTCCATGTCGAAGGGAAAAATAGGTATCAGTTTATGAGCTTACTTCATGAAGTTTTGTATTTCCTTATCATCTCATTCTTCTCTTTCCCTTCATTTATAGAAAATTTTTTCCTCTGCTTTGTACATTCTGATGTCCATGAGCCTCCTCTTATCCACTCAGCCTTGGAAGAAGAGGCATACCCTCTTCTTGTGTTGTAGATCCTGATCTTGTGCCTTCGCCTCTAACTTGTCCTTAAAAGATGAGATACATGTCACACCTCCTCTTCGAGTCGGATGCCCTTGTAGTCCTGAGGAGTTTGAGGATAATTCACAGTCTTCTTAGACCTTGTTACCCCCTATTTTTTCTACTAATCCCTCCCATCCTCTCGTTGAATCCCATGATCAACCCACGGCTTTTCAAATCAAAATCAGAATGGTGTGTCATTATATAGTCAGTTTTCATGAGGATGTTGTCATGAGAATGTTCTCCACGTTCCCTGTCTAGAATCTTTGCGGCGTGGTTTAGATGTCGGGGAGGCCGGTTCTATTGGTTCCCGGACTGAACTATACCATGCTTTTAAGGTTGGGGTGAAACAAGTCCCTTGATCAATATTGGTTCGAGTTTAATGCCTTGAGGAGAGGGGGAAGATGAAGCGGTTATTTTCAGCGAGATTTTTGGTACCCATAAGTAATCTGCACGGTGGAGATCAAACCCACATAGACTTTTGCTATGGTGTACTATATCATGACTCAACATCTAGAGCTAGTCTTCCTCCTAATAGAGAGGAAATCCTCATCATTGATACATCTTTTTGAGGATGCTTTAGAGGTTGAAGAAAACATCAGGGCTGGCAGGTGGACTCGTAAACAGGCGGATTTGTATATGCAGGAGGAAGAGGACTATCAGTCTGTTTCAGAATTTGAACAACGATTTAGCAATTATGGATCAGACCTGGAACAAGAACCCAGAAGTGATCATCATGACCTAGAGCCTGCTACTCCTTTATCTGAATATCATATTTCTGGGGTAGAAGCTGCCTTCACGAGAAGATCCAGAGTGGCTTATCGGGGATGAAGAGGGACATTCTTTTTGTGAGTAGAGAGTTTTTTGTAGAGGATCATCCTGGTCTTCTGAAGTGGCCAAGGTTTTGTCATATTCCTCACCATCCGATGGGCATACACATGGAGTCCTACATTTCAGATTTCCTAGAATGTCATATAGAGATTAATCCACAATACTTTCGCCAAGGGAGTATTGCGTTACCGAATTTCAAGACCACATTATAGAGCTTGTTCCTTTATTGATTAAGGAAAGGCCATGGGTGGAAATCAGCTCTATTGGGCTTGCAGAAAGCACAGAGCAATGTAAAGAGGAGGGGAGTAGTGGACAACTCATCTCCTATCGACTTGTTTGTGGCCGGGTATCATCTACGTGTCGACCTCCATGCATCCTCCACCCCTTGTGCACTCTGAAGAAGAGGATTTTCGAGTTTTTCATGGCCGGGCAGCTCTAAACACCTTTTTGAAGAATTATTGAAGATTTTTTTGGGCCGCGTGCTTGTCGCTGATGAGCTGTTGTCTCAGGGTGAGCAGAGAAATACCATTGTGGAAGAGTATTGTTCTTTCTTCCTTCACAAGATTTCCAATGATAGTCATTTACATTTGGGACGGAAGGATTGGGAGGCTGTTCCCTTTTCACAAGATGAAATGCGGGCCGGATGAGGAAGAACCCGAGGAAGCGAGCACATATTTAAGAACAGGCTGTTTGTGGCGAGGTGTCATCGGCGTGGATTGCTTTGCATCTGTACTCCACCCACTTGTGCACTCTGAAGACATCGTGCCACATGTGAACAACCGCGGAGGACAAGAGATGTTTTTCTGACCAACTAAACTCCCTTGGCATTATATATTGTGACCCTGTAGGGGCCTATATGGAAGGGTGCTTCCCAAAGGCTTTGGAGCCTATAAATTTATTCCCCTTCTCAACTTTTGGGGTATGGACATCATGGTTAACCTCATTTTCATCTGGTTGTCATACCTCCCTGGCATTTATGGATCATTTGTGGTAAAGAGAAGGGACGAATCACTGAGTAGCATGGGTGGCTATGGTGGAAATTAACTTTCACCTAGCTCATATATATTCGGTTTAGTAGTTTGGGGCCTATACATAAATAAGCTCTTTTAAGAAGGCGTGTTTGTTTGTTTTATTTTCCTTTCGACATATATTTCTTAGCAGGAGGTTTGAGATTGACTCCATAGCCTTGACCGAACTGAATCCGCAAAAGTGTTCTTAGAGCATCCGCAGGGATGACTCTATCCCCATGGAGCCAAATATTGCGTGTTACAGTTCGAGGGGTAAAATCTTGTCCCTGGTCAGAAACACAGCGGGTCTGCAAGTTACTGCGTAGTTCTCAAAGCGCTGACTTCGAGGGAGAATCCTTGTTTTTCTACAAGTATCAAATCAAGTGAGCGTGCAAAGTCTTTCCATTGACAGCTGAGATCTGTCCGCAAAGAAAATCAGCGGTCATCGAGGTGTCGGAGTTTCCCATCTACTCAACATTTAGCAGCAGACAAGTCTCTTTTTCTTTAAAGGCTGAATACAAGTCATCCGATCCAGAGGCACATGGCGAGAGATCCCACAATTCGAGGTGTGGAACTGAGTCGAGCACATGGCAGCAATCCCGATGTCCCGATGCCCGGGTCCCGATTCCAATGAAGCGATTATTACAACGGTTGAGGGTAGTTGGACATCGTTCCTCCATAAATGAAAACCCAAGGAATGAATCGAGTTGGTCAATTCAATTGAGGAGGGCCTCACGGAACACGATGGCGTCACGAGATGAAAGCCGCAACGTTCGAGTTAGAGGCGTAGTAAATGTGAAGCAGTAATGTCTTCAATACAATGCCTCGATTTGGCTTCGAGTGTTTTGTTGTTCCAAGTATATGTGGGAATTTGGCCACTTTTGTAAAGTGGTCGTACAGTTTTAATGAAGCATTGTTATTTTGGTTATGCATGAACCTTTGAGACTTCTTGCCTTATGAATGCCGGTTTTCGTTTCCCATCGTGTTTCGTCTTATGCGAGAGAGTTCATGATCGAATGCTTGGTATGAATTAACACCGATTATGTTATGATAAAATGATTTGTTGTTGCATTATTGTTTCTCAGTTTTTTCCGCATTTGGGTGTAAGAAGATCTTTCCTTTGATGCTTTCTCTCTCAGTCTATTACGAACCTGACGTTCATTCCAGAGCCCTTCACTCTTCTTATTAAGTCTTCCATCTACGTTTACCTTTTAATCAACTCAGCGGCTGAAGTTAAGTTCCAGACCTCTTTTTTTCTTTACGTACCAGATAACCAATCCCTGAGTTAGAGTGGTATCCACTTGAGTCCTCAGCTCCATTCGATAACCCTTTTATAAACAAATCGTGAAATAAAACTGATGGTCGAGAATACGCTCACCAAAACATCGAGGGTGACTTTTCGGCCGTAACACTTTCGGGAACCATGGGTGGGTGCTCATTCTTGAGGTCTATTTGCAATTTATCCTATATACTAGGCCTTGGTGTATTTTAAATTCTCATTGGTTAACTTTGTAACCACTTTCTTGAAAGTGTTGTTGAACAAGTTTACCATGTGATCAATTAAATCATCTTTCTTTTTTCTATCTTGGCCATTCCACTTGGGTGATAGAATGGTGGACCCAAACAACTCCAATGCTTTGTCATTAAAGTTTCTATAGAAAACATTGTTTCCTGCGAAGCGTGTGATCCATTAATTTATAATAATCTCAACAAATGTCCATTTCAATTTCATGAAAAAAATGAATCAATTAATGGGACAAGTAAGTTTCTATAGAAAACATTGTTTCCTGCAGAAACGTGTGATCCATTAATTTATAATAATCTCAACAAATGTCCATTTCAATTTCATGAAAAAAATGAATCAATTAATGGGACAATTACCTGCAATCTTCTGAATATTTATTAGAACACATGCATCATCCACCAGAAAGGTGACATCTAGTGACCTAGTTCTTTTAATTCATTCTTCTCCATGCATAATAGTATCTTGTGCACCTACACTATGTTCCTCTCCAGAGTCATCATGTGGAGTCCCAGGCTCCGACTCATCATGCTCTGGCATGTCATGCCGGTCAAAATCACCCCACTCATCAATGGATACGAGGGGAACCTCAGGAGGCTCAAAAATCCTCACTTGCACTTTGCTATGTCGACCTTTTTTTTTGCATTGGACCATCACTACTACCTATAGCAATTGTAGGATCGACAGGTTCCCCACGCATGGGGTTTAAAAACTCCTACAAACATAAAAAATTTCTTTATCAGATCATATACAAAATATAAAACAAAAAAAGGGATATGAAATTGTCATAGCTAATAAAAATATGTAAAGATGCCACTTACCCCAAAATTAGTTATTGTAGTTTGTAGCTCTACAATTCTTTCCCTGTCCTCCTGTGTCAAGGGTATTTTGCTAATCAAACCTAGATATTCTACGTTAGCCTTCTTCAAGGCCTTAGTTACAGTTGTCATTGGGTTTGTCGAATAAAATATTTCCTCCTCATCAATATCATTTGTGGGAGCCTTCCCACATTGACCATGCCATAATACATTGATGAATAAAATTAATGATATGAACTTTAACAATTGAGAAATTTAGTTGTTGTAGTCATAAGTTGTTACTGTATTTAACATTTACCTAGTGAGGCACTGTAGGTGCCTTTCCACGGTCACCCTGGATAGATGTAAAGGGTGATTTTCGGACATGGTCACCCTGGACAGATGTTAACACAATAAATCAATCAACAAAAGTTATCAAATTCACCTCTAACATTAAAAAAATGAAATATTGCAGTAATATAAAAAAAAACAATAACAAAATTTCAGAAATTTAGTTGTTGTAGTCATAAGTTGTTACTGTATTTAACATTTACCCAGTGAGGCACTGCGGGTGCCTTTCCACGGTCACCCTGGAGAGATGTAGCGGGTGAAACTCGGACACGGTCACCCTGGATAGAAGTTGAAACAATAAATCAATCAACATAAGTTATGAAATTCACCTGTAACATTTAAAAAATGAAATATTGGAGTAATATCATAAAAAAAAATAATGAAATTTCAAAAATTTAGTTGTCGTAGTCATAAGTTGTTACTGTATTTAACATTTACCTATTGAGGCACAGCGGGTGCCTTTCCACGGTCACCTTGGAGAGATGTAGCAGTTGAAACTCAAAAACAATCACCCTGGATAGAAGTTGACACAATAAATCAATCAACAAAAGTTATGAAATTCACCTGTAACATTTAAAAAATGAAATATTTGAGTAATATCAGAAAAAAAATAATGAAATTTCATAAATTTAGTTGTTGTAGTCATAAGTTGTTACTGTATTTAACATTTACCTACTGAGGCATAGTGGGTGCCTTTCCACGGTCACCCTAGAGAGATGTAGCGGGTGATTTTCTACCACAGTCACCCTGGACAGATGCTGACACAATAAATCAATCAATAAAAGTTATCAAATTCACATGTAACATTAAGAAAATGAAATATTGCAGTAATAACAGAAAAAATAATGAAATTTATGAAATTTAGTTGTTGTAGTCATAAGTTTTTACTGTATTCAACATTTACCTACTAAGGTGAAGTGGGTTCCTTTCCACGATCACCCTCTCCATCTATTCGATTTAAGTTGTAATCGATCAACAACTCTTCACCTGGAACTATTGTCTTTGTTGCAAATACAAATATACGATTTCCTTCGCGTGCCTCAAATATGAAATTCCGTTTCTTAGTTGTTTCCACTGGTCGTGTACTATTTATAAAGCCCACAATGTTTCCAGTAGCTTTTGGCCTTCCATCAATATACATAGTTTCCCCTTTATTTTGATTGTTATCTAGTAGTTGTATATAATTTGTGGAAACTCCATATCTCCGCATACTTTGTGTATATTGGACCAACATCAACCAGTGATTGTATTTGTATAATGGTCCGACATACTCCATCAATTCAATTACAATTCCATAGCCGACCTTTATTCCATCCATGGAAAATAACCCTAATCCATGTAAGGATGAAGGAGCAATGTGATACATCCTCCCACCGATGAAGAAATCTGTGTCCACTTCAGGTAGCTCCTTAGGTTCCCATCATTGCATTAGATGCTTATACCTCAAGGGAAACTCAATGTCACCTATGCTCTCAGCATCATAATTACATGACCCTCCATTGGCAATAAAAAATTGCATGCGGGTATGAAATCTTTTCCTTACCTTTTCCAACCTAGTTGATCTAGAACCGGTAGATCTAGTACAACACGTCTCACTTTCAACCTCTCTTACTATATCTTGATCATCACTTGAGGAAAATAGATCCGACAGATACCTATTTGGTGGTACCTACACCCGTTAAAACAAGAAGATAAGTTATCGTGCCAATATACGTTTTTGGTACCAACACAATTGCATATAGTTTCATTTAGTTGCATATTGTTGAAATTGCCACTCCTATCCGTCATATAGTTGCATAAAGTTCAAATTGCCACACCTAGTTTCATATAGTTGCATAAGTTGCATATAGTTGAAATATAGTTGCATAAGCTGCATATAGTTGCTTAAGTTAATGCAATATAGTTGCATAAGTTGCAATAAAGTTGCATAAATTTGCATAAGTTCCATAAAGTTGCTTAAGTTGCATAAGTTGCATGTTGCATAGTTTCATATAGTTGCATATAGTTCCAAAAATCTTTATCCTCTGTGTGGGATCCTTGGTGCCATTAATAGTTTTTTCATAATAAGAACGGTTCTCAAGGCTTGTACCATGTCTAGGGCAAGAAAAGAAGAACATTAAGCTCACAATGAAAGTTCTCAAATTCAAGGGCCATGAACTAGGCCTCAAATAACCATGTAGATATTATTTAAGAGATATTTGACCTTCTAGTGGGATATGGGTGTCATTAGGATTTGTTTTGCACCATATATGTAATTCAAGGTTTATATCATCACCAAGGTAAGAAAATCATGGACTTCTTCCCTAAATGAATCTTTTTTATGCTTAATGGCCATGAAAAATGCCTCTATTTAGGAAAATGTGCACCATTAGTATGTTTTGAATAAAAAGAATGGGTTTCAAGACCTATACCATGGCCAAGGGAGGAAATAAAGGGCCTTAAGACCTAAATAAATCTTCTTGATCTTAATGGCCATGAACAAGGCCTCAAACCACCATACATATCCTCTCTAAGGGATATATGGAACTTGGGTGGGATATGGTCACCATTCACAAGTTTTGGGCATAATGTATAGCAAAGAACATAAGGGGATTAGGCCCTATTTAAATCTTATCAAGGTTGATATTTGTGATGCAGTCCTTAAACAACCACACAATATCTATGTAGGGTATCTTTGGAACCATTGGTATGTTTTCATAATAAGAATAGGTCTCAAGGTGTGTACCATGGCTAGGAGAGGAAGCAGGTACCTTAGGTCCAATAGAAGCTTCTTCACTTCAAGGTCTATGAACTAACCATTGAATGACCAAGATCAAGGCCTCCAATTAGGAATATGGGAAACATTGCTATGATTTAAATAATAATAATGGATATTAGGACACCATATGGGCACCATTCACAGGTTTTATGCATCATAGTTGGCTCTCAAGCCCTCTAGGAAGGAACTTAGAGCCATTAGGAGGATATAGTTTCATTCATAAGTTGCATTAGGAGGATATAGGTCACACATTCATAAGTTGCATATAGTTGCATATAGTTGCATAAGTCACATATACTAGTTGCATAGTTGCATAGTTGCATAAGTTTCATTGTTGCATAAAGTTGCATGTTGCATAAAGTTGCGTAAAGTTGCATAAGTTGCATTGTTGCATAAAGTTTCATGTTGCATAAAGTTGCGTAAAGTTGCATAAAGTTGCGTAAAGTTTTGTAAGTTGCATTGTTGCATAAAGTTGCATGTTGTGTAAAGTTACGTAAAGTTGCATAAAGTTGCGTAAATTTGTGTAAAGTTGCATAAGTTGCATTGTTGCATAAATTTGCATGTTGCACAAAGTTGTATAAAGTTTCATAAGTTCCATAAAGTTGCTTAAGTTGCATAAGTTGCATATAGTTGCATAAGATGAAATATAGTTGCATTTGACCACTCACCAATATTTGAGAATATAGTTGCAATATGAAAAATGCCTCTATTTCGGAATATGTGCACCATTAGTATGTTTTGAATAAAAATAATGTGTTTCAAGACCTATACCATGGCCAAGGGAGGAAATAAAGGGCCTTATGACCTAAATAAATCTTCTTGATATTAATGGTCACGAACAAGGCCTCAAACCACCATACATATCCTTTCTAAGGGATATATGGAACTTGGGTGGGATATGGTCACCATTCATAAGTTTTGGGCATTATGTATAGAAAAGAACATAAGGTGCTTAGGCCCTATTTGAATCTTATCAGGGTTGATATTTATGATGCAGTCCTTAAACAACCACACAAGATCTATGTAGGGTATCTTTGGAACCATTGGTACGTTTTCATAATAAGAATAGGTTTCAAGGTGTGTACCATGTCTAGGAGAGGAAACATGTACCTTAGGTTTAGTAGAAGCTTCTTCACTTCAAGGTCTATGAACTAATCATTGAATGATCATGTAGATAATGTTTAAGGGATATTTGGCCTCGAGGTGGGATTTGTACACCATTAGTATTTTTTCACATCACATATGGGAGTTTAGGCTTGTACCATCATCAGGGTAAGGAGAAAAGGGAATTAGGATTTAAATGAACCTTATGTGCTTAATGACCAAGATCAAGGCCTCCAATTAGGAATATGGGCAACATTGGTATGCTTTAAATAAGAATAATGGCTATTAGGACACCATATGGGCACCATTCACAAGTTTTATGCATCATAGTTGGATCTCAAGGCCTCTAAGAAGGAACTTAGAGCCATTAGGAGGATATAGTTGCATTCATAAGCTGCATTAGGAGGATATAAGTCACACTTTTATAAGTTGCATATAGTTTCATATAGTTGCATAAGTTGCATATACTAGTTGCATAGTTGCATAAGTTGCATATAGTTTCATAGTTACATAAGTTGCATTGTTTCATAAAGTTGCATGTTGCATAAAGTTGCGTAAAGTTGCATAAGTTGCATTGTTGCATAAAGTTGCATGTTGCATAAGGTTG
>SNQJ01S0218823.1:0-14711 GCA_010110895.2 Picea sitchensis
GACGAGACCGAAAACAACTCCAGGCGTGCGAAGGTGGTGGGATTACCATCACCACGTATTACATTAATGACCTGTACAGAGCTGTTTAAAACCATAATCATTAAAACAAATGCATCGACCAGCGAGTGGGTGAATCACCACTTTTACGTGCCAGTTATCCGAGTCAGAACCAACACCTCATATGATAATAACGCGCCAAGTGTTAAGTTTAAAACCAACATAGTACCATCATTAACTATCGATTTAACGTGCCAATTCCATCGTTCATTCAATCGCTTAATCACAGGGTTTAGTGCTAATACATAGCTCGGGATCATATAACAATCAACGTATAATCTAACTTTTGCAAATAGTATGCCAAGTATCAATTCGAATATGATTAACTTATGCGCCTTGAAACCATTGCTATCATACCTTATAAAATTGCCAATGTATTTGGTGCATATTGTATGTTTGTACTCCAAAGTCCTAGAACCATACAATTAAAATTTCTTCATATAATAATCGAGTGATAGTCCAAAGCAAGGATAAAAACAATATGACCAAATCCATTACACAATTTTCATAAGATCAGAACAAGACGAATGACTTTTATGCCCAAAGATTCAACAGTGAAATATATCCAAATGCGCAATCAAGGTAAGATAATGCTCAAGAACATAAGTCTAATACAACATTTAGCAATCATGTGATAAACCAGTGATCAAGTATCAACCAAAGACGACGGTAATCTAATCAACGAAAGAAGTGTTTTCACACTTGCAGTTGTGAAAACTGGGTCGAAATTGAATTGTAATGGTCGTAAAGATGAGACAAATGTCCATTAGCACAATGCGACAATGATTTGTCGTAATACGACAAGGGGTGTACGCAGCTTTTGAGAGCAATCGAAAAAAAAAGGGTTGGCTGCCAACAATATCCTAACATTTTCCAAAACTAACTTTCCCCATGAGAACTTCCCTCCTTCTAGTAGCTGAAGAGGATAGAGAGAGGAGGTTAGGATGATCCCACTAGAACATGGATGTGACTCAGATTCATACCGATCGGAGGCCACCTCACCCTCAAAACTTCTATTCTAGAAGCATCGAGAAGCTCCTCTTTTTCCTTCATATGGGCGATCATCGCACCCTTAACACTAATAAAAAAACGACAATGTCGCAGGACATTATGGTGCAACCTGCGTTGATTCTATATCGTCGCACACTTAACTTTGAGCAATGTGTGAGGATCCTTCTTTACAAGGTTTTTCACAAAGGAAAATATATTTTCATCTCCCTGGGAAAGTTCATCTTCATTCTTCTTCACCGATTAAGGAAATTGATCCTTCGAAAGAAAAATGATAGGTGTAAATCATTAACGGTCATATGGGTGACAAAAATAATGTGTAATAAAGGATCTTCCTCTAGATTGTTCTTTTCAATAGACAAATTTAATATAAGTAGGAGTAGAGGGTATGAGAAATATTTTCTTGGATATTATTGTAATAGAGATCTTCTATGTTGGAGGTTTCCCCTCGAAGAGGAAAGTGAACATTGTTATCATTAATCTCAAAATAAGTTCCAAACTCAAACTAGTCTCTGTTGGTTGAAGAAGGTTCCATATGCTTGCAACCACAAGCAATCTTCTCCCAACGAGAGAGTCCTCTCCATCAGTGCACCATCAAGGAAGTGTTAGTCCAATGGAGAGATACAACTCTATAAGATGCCACCTTGGAGACAACCATAATTCTACAATTATCTCCTCATCTGAATCCTTGAGGATAAGGTTGTTTCTTCAAGGCACAGGGCACGTTAGGGACCTAACCTCCCTAACCCCTCACGTAGGTAGAATAATATAATTCCATGTAATAAAGGCCAATATTAATAAGTCCTATAAATAAGGAAGAATAAGTCAAATGTAAGAAGACCTGATAGAAGTTTTTGTTTCTAGAAGGATCTTCCTCTAGATTGTTCTTTTGGATAGATAGATTTAGTATAAATAGGAATAGAGGGTATGATAAGGACTTTGGAGGAGGCATTCTCAGGGTTGAAGCCAGATATAGGAATTTTGAGGAACTTTGGTTATCTAGTATACATTCATGTGCATATGGAGAAGAGACCGAATTTGGAGCCTTCATGACAAAAGGGTATATTTGTGGGGTACTTTGAGACCTAAAAGGATAACAATATTTTCACTCCAATGTAGTCGAAGATAGTTGTGAGAAAATATGTTAATTTTGAGGAGAACTTGGCATCTAGGAGATCTCATGGGTCATAAGAAGTGATATAGCATGAGGAGAAACAAGCTACGAAGGATGAGAAGCAATCAATAGTTCAGAATTTAGTTAGGGAGGAGGAGTTATCCTCTTCTAGTCCTATTAGGAGACCCACATGGCTATTACAAACATTGAAGGATGTTGGTAAGGCTCCTAGGAGCATGGTCAAAGAGAACAAGTCTCCGAATAAGTTTCCAAACTATGTGGATATTACAAGTAACATCATTGATGTTAATCCTTCAATTTTTTAGGAAGTAACCGATCAACAGATATGGCAGGATTCCATGGTAGGGGAGTACACCTCTATTGTGAGCAAGGATGTTTGGGACATAATGTTGAGAACAGAGGAGAATTTAGTTGTGAGTTCGATGTGGATCTACAAAATTAAGAATTTTGTAGATGGTAGCATTGAGAAGATCAAGGTGAGATTTCTTGTGAGAGATTTTTCTAAGAAAGAGGGAATGGACTATGAGAAGACATTTTCTCCAGTCGCTAGGTATTCTTCTATTCGAACTATTATTTCTATTCCTTCACTTATCAGGTAGAGGATATATCAAATGTATGTAAAAAAAACTTTCCTCAATCTAATCATTGAGGAGGAAGTATACCTAAAGAAACCTCATGGATTTGAAGTGCATGGGAGGGAGTCTCATGTGTGTAGGCTTAAGAAATCCTTGTATGGACTCAAACATGCACCTAGGGTGTGGTATTCCATGATTGAAAGATACTTTCCGAGTATGGGATTTACTAGGAGTGAGGCATATTCTAACTTGTAATTCATACTTTTTGAGGAAGATCCACTCATCTTGGTTCTGTATGTTGATGATTTATTTCTCACGGTTGTAGAGGATGTTATTGTAGGGTGTAATACTTTTTTCTAGTAAGCTCAAAATGAAGGACATTGGCTTGATGCATTATTTTTTTTGGTTAGAGGTATGAATGGTATAAGAAGAGATATTCCTTGGGAAAGCGAAGTACATAGTTGATATCTTGAGGAGATTCAAGATGAAGGATTGTAAACCAATGGCTACACCTATGGTTACCAATCTAAAGAAGGTGATCAAATTATATTTGAACATGGTAGATCCCATGATATATAGGTAGTTCATAGGTTCCTTGATGTATTTGGTCAACACCATGCCAAATTTGTTGTGAACACCTTGAGTTAGTTCATTGTGGAGTCGAGGAAAGTCAATTGCATAGGAGCAAAGCATGTATGTGCTCAGTTATTTGAGAGATACATTGGAGTATGGATTGGGATATCCTGGAGGAGATGGAGTGGAGTTGTAGGGATATACAGACTCAAACTAGGTAGGGACTGCAATAGACAAAAATAACATCTTAGGGTGTTCCTTTAGCTTGGGATCAACAATGATTACTTGGTTCAACAAGAAGCAAAATTTTGTAGCACTCATTTATGCAGAGGAAGAATATATGCTAGTGAGTATGGCTAGTTGTGAAGCCATTTGGATTCACAAATTTCTTATAGGATTATTTGATCAGCAGTTTGATCCTACGTTGATATACTATGATAGTAAAAGGTGTATCGAACTCTTGGAGAATCTAGTATTCCATGACAGGTCCAAACAGATAGAAATCATATGCCACTTTATGAGGGATATGATCCAAAAGGGAGTGGTAAAGCTTCAATATATTTCCATAGATGAGTAGATTGCAGATATTCTTACCAAACCCTTAGAGAAAGGGAAGTTTGTATTCTTAAGAGACAGGCTTGGAGTGGTGTAGAATACCTTCCTCGCTAAGAGGGAGTGTTTATTCTAGTGGTAGCATGGAACATATATTTCCGCAGAGGTCTATGTGTCTAGACATGTGGAAATCATCCAAATCCTTATATCATTGAATTTACATTAATTAAAGTAATTATTAAAGTCAATTGTTTTTATTATTTATATAAAGAAATGCTAAAATTAATTAGCATGTAATCTTAGCCATTAATATCAAGTGAGGTGAGAAGCAATCTCAACCATAAATAACTTTGAATATTAAAATTAGATTATAACTCAATATTATATTATATAATATGGTTATTCATTGTGGCATGTTCTTCAAAACTCTACTATATAAAATTAGAAATTGATCTTATTTATGCAATTAAAATGAACAACTTGCTTTATTTATTTATTTTTTGGAAATCAAACTAGATCAAAGAGATATGTCACTGGTACAATCCACCTAATAGATAACGACCATACACGGCATGGGCATTTAGTATTATTTTATGTTCTCGAGATTGACCAAGAGTGGTTCTATATCAAAGTCAATCAAACCTACGACACGTTATATTTACGTGTTGTATTCAAAGATGTTATATAGAAATACATAGGTTGGGAGTCTGCTAATCTTGTGGCTTTTCTTGTACTGTGATGCCAATGTAGCTGCCCTGCTACCTGTAACAACGAAATTCATACAACCTGAATTTATTTAGTGATCAACAGCTGCTCTGCTACCTGTAAAAGTTATATATATATATATATATATATGGAGCGCAACTTATTGGCACTAAGTTTGCGCTCATGTGCTCTGTTTTACGTTCTCGTGTTGGTTTGCTTTCCTGCTACAACAGAAGCTCGAATGGTGGATGTTGCCTCTTCTGCTATTAACGATAAGGATTTGAATCCATCAACAAGTATGAATAATATTATTTAGTTTTGTAGCCCAAGTGAATTTTCTTTGGGTCCTAGCAATCATCTTTGACGATAAATGTATTTTTATACTTTTACAGAGGTATCCATGGAAGGCCTATGAAGTCGGAGATTGTCCATGAATTCATTGACAAATGGAATGAAAGTGCACCCAAGACTCCTGAGGCGTAAGTAACCTTCTCCTAGCCCTCCATCTGTAGTCGCTAATCACAAAAATTATGTGTCGCCTCCAAAAATATAATACTGTTGATTGTAGAGGGTTTCCCTGCATTTAATTGTACTTCGAGTTGTTTGTAAAGGGATTGTCTACATTTAAAGTATTGTATTTCATGTAGTTTTCGACATAGATGTGAGATGTGAAAAGTAAATAAGTAACAAATTTATTTTGTTAGTTGATATTATATTTTCCAAAAATATTGCTAGAGGTTATATTTTCATGGTTTAGTTGATGTTTTGTAGTTTAAATTTAAATGCAAGAGCTTCTTGAATTTAAATCTCAAAGAAACTGAAAGTAATTACAACAACACTCTAACCAAACATTCATTATAATGCAATTATAATAATTCAAGTGAATAAGTCAATCATGAATTCTTTCAACATCAGAGGGAAACAAGAAGGGGTAAGGAAACTAACTCTTGTTAAACAAGAAGTCTCAAATTGATATACATAACCAGGGAACGAGAGTGTTCATTAAAAATTTACCAATCGGGAGCTTAGCTCAACCATTGACCATTAAAAATATAAAAACTGAGTATATATACTCAGAGCAACTTGCCCCCTATAGAAGCACGCTCTGGTCACCGCATTCAAGGCTTGGCATCTACATATACTTCTATCAGATCGCACTTCTGTTCTTCTGTTAGACGCGATCTAAGATCGGTATGGCTCTGGCAAGGAAATTCATCCACAGGGGTACCATAGAATGGCCACTCCAGAACCTCCATGCCTTCCTTTTATGGGGTGAAACGACATTTCAACTACCTCCCCCCATTTCCATTAACTGCCTGCATCAAGATCGAGAAGGAGTTTGACACTCGTGAATGCTCCAGTCACGCTCACAATCCCTTCTAGTCAAAATTAGCACCTCGAGGCCACACATTTATTCTTTTGTTACCAACTTGAGCACTCCAGCCTTTTGCGCAACTTCTTGTCATTGCCCCATGCGACCTTGGGCCGTCACCTCGCACTTATCCAATGAAATTTCAAGATATCACATGTCGGGAGTTCTCAGTCCTCTTGATTCACAATGTTTCAATGCCCGAAACCACGAAACGAACCATTTGGATCAACGTTCGGATCTGCCCCGAATGTGACGACCACGATTGGTTATTCGAACAATTCAGTCGCCTGTTGCTTGACAGCTGCCTACTTTCTTTATGGCCCCGCTTTTCCATATGACCCCAGGTTATGACCGTGGGCCCAACCCATAGGTGGATCGCCATTTCGCATCTCGCGAGTTCACGCTGTGCTCCCTGCTCAAACTTCTAAGTCACGAAATCGTGACTGCTCGGATCCTGCGCCACATGCCCCTCTGGAATGAATGACCAAGATCATTTCGCGACCTCACGTTTTGCAAGTTCCCATAACTTGTTCTATTGACTGCTCGCTTTTGTGAGTCAACGAAACGTTGATCCAATGGTTCGGCTCTCTTGTTTGATCGACGACTACGATCTTATCGCAATTTTGTATTTCTTGAGTTCTGACGGCATGTTTCTTGACCGCTCCATCTCGCGAAACGGAGAAACAATGATCACGCACCACATATCCTCTACAACATCAATGTCTAGGATGGAATTCATGATTTCAGATCTCTAATGTTATATTTTGTGCAACTGCAGGATTCCGATCACCTGATGGTCGTAGATCTGATCTTCTTGGTGGATTTTCTCCATTGAAAATTGATCTTGCTCACTCGCTTGATTTGAGTCCACATCAAATCACTCCAAGTATTGGGATTGGTGGTCACGAATGCGTCCTGCGAATCAATTACTTGGATGATTGGCTGAGGACTGATATTTCTCAGGTAAGCTACTAAGGAAAAACAAGTATCTCAAACGGGTAAAGACAAACAGTTGAAAACTATGATCCAAAAGGAAAACTTACGACTGAGTCTGTAAAAGGAGAGGAAAAGGCAAAATTACAGACTTAGGCAAAAAACACAACTCACAAAGCTTGACAGGTTTATGTGCTAACAAAACGGATACACTGTTTATGTATAGGCAGACAATTATAATTACGTGGATATACAGTTACGCGGATAAATAGTTAGGACAGTTCAAGCAATTGAACAAATAACATAACCGTCGGAGGATTAGTTAACATCCAGAACAACATGTCGGGTGGACAGGTTTCAGGGTATGTAAACCAGAATATCATAGCCCAGGTTTTGAATTGCAGGCAATCTTGTTGTTTAAACTATTATTTCAATGCATTTTTGGAAGAGAAAATATGGTATAATTGCTGGTGCATTACTATGATTATTTTGTTGTACTAAATCTGAATGTATGAACCATGCTTGTTACGTGGACTTATAAAATGTTTGAAGGAAAATATCTGATGATAAATATGTTAGTTTGGTAGTATTCCATGGTTCTTTTACAGCATAATACATAGCGTACACCATATGGTTTGAAAGGTCACATATTCATTTGAAGTGTTCTACCAAGTGAAACTTTAATCAAAAAAAATTTCTTTGCATTTCCTTGCAAACATTTGGTTGTTGTCTTCGTTACCAAACCGAACCTTTAAGAAATCATTCATTTCCTTCCAAACAACATTTGGTTGTTGTCTTCGTTACCAAACCAAACCTTGAAGACATCATTTTAAAGAATCCAGTGATGGATATTTAGTGAAGACATCATTATAATAAATGCGTTCAATGAATCCAATGATGGATTTTTAGTGAAGAAACAATTCATAAATCTTCCTTCTCATCATATAGATTCGAAAATCCTATTTGTGCATTCACCCCACCCCTATAATAAATGCATTCAATGAATCTAGTGATGGATTTTAGTGAAGAAACAACTCATAAATCTTCCTTCTCATCATATAGATTCGAAAATCCTATTTCTGCATTCACCCCTATAATAAATGCATTCAATGAATCCAGTGATGGATTTTAGTGAAGAAACAATGTCTCATGTGTCTGTACGGTAACCAAGTTGAAACACATGAGGCATATGGTAGGCCTGGAGATTTTCTCATAGTGTAGCGATGGTCCATGTGACCGGTCCATTTGGTATTATTAGGGATGGTCCATGTCCATATTTCATGAAGAGAGGATATGTACTATATAATTTATATTGTTATATTCTATATTTTGTAATACTCTCCTCAATTGTTTGTTGTGTTGTTGCATTATTATATTTATATTTTATTTGTTGTTTTGTTACATTATTATTATAGATTACATAAATATCCTTATTGTTATATTCTATATTTTGTAATACTCTCCTTAATTGTTTGTTGTGTTGTTGCATTATTATATTTATATTTTATTTGTTGTTTTGTTACATTATTATTATAGTATGTGATTACATAAATATCTTTATTGCATGATAGCTTTTATTTTTTCTTTGGATTCCATAAATATCTTTCTTGCATGATAGTTTTTATTTTTGCTTTGGATTCTATTTTTGTATTGAAAAAAATTAAAATTGTAATGAGTATGGACAAAATAAAGTGAAACTAATCGATCTAGTCTCCATCTTCTAGATCGTAGATATCGTGGTATAATTTAGATATTTATTATGTTATTTGGGGCTAGTTTTCCCGCTTGTTTCAGAAGATACTAACCATGCAACTCCAAATTCTTCTAAAACTTTTGATGCTATTGTTATATATATTCTTGCTATGGAATAATCCCTAGTATCTCCATTGCCATGAACAACAAAATTACGGGAGAATAACTTTAAACATTATTATATATATATAATCTTTCTGGATAATCATGTATGGATCCATCAGAGAAAGATCCAGAATAATCAAGTATAACTCACTCTAATGTAGTTGCATTTATCAATGTAAGTAGTGATTTTCTTAAGTGATTAACAATATCCTTGCACTCCATATTAGTAATTAAGTCCGCGTCAAATTAATTTTTGAATAGGAAGTTAGCTCAAGTTAATTTCGGACAGTATTTGGGTTCTAAAATCTATAACACTTGGATGAATAGTTTTGCGTTCTAATACAGAGTGCATATAATTTATGCTTTCACAAGTTTTCCAATAAATGGCAAGGAGCTCTTATCACAACCTTGTCATAATATTTTCAAACTATTTCAACTTCTATTTCTAACTATTTCAACAGTTATAAATGCTATGGCATAACTTTTTTTATTTTACAAGATTTCTCATGATCACAATACCAACAAGTATACACATGGGATTTCAATATCTCAATTAAGATTATATTCACATCCTAGAGAGCAATTCTACATTTGTAACTCATCCCAACAAGTATAACCACAAATCTAATTTTCTTCTCCACCTATGCGAGGTCTAACATCATTTACTCACACCCTTACACATTCGAAGCTTTTAAAAAAAAAATAAAAAAAAAAAAAAGAAAAATACACTCCCTTTTTCTTATTTTTCTAAAAAATTCTACATAAAGGACTTTACCGTGGGCTCTCAACGTGCTAATCGAGCTTGCCGCCGGGTAGCCAATCACTATATGTGAGCACTCAAAAGTGTAACCAATATTTGTCATAGTAGCAAACACATGGATGTTTAAAAACAATTCAAAGATAATTTTATATTTTCTTCCTCATAGTTGTTAAAAATAAACATTGCATCCTCTCTATAGTAACCACATCTAACCATTAAACATGCATACGAAAAATTACAAGGTCGAGAGCAGCAAAGTTGTAAGTACCTGTCAACGTTATATGCATGTACTTGAATCATGTACACATAATTATTAATTACATGAATTTTAGATTTACAAGTGTGTGTTGAAAAAGAAATACGATGGATTGGGAAAAGTGAATAATATGGCATAACATAAAATAAATGAATTTTGTATACATTATATTGTATCAATGATTGTTTGTGATGTATGAAAAGATTCGTGATTTTTTATCAACTCATCTGGATGAATTGATGTGCGCATCGAATTGCAAACATGCATTTACACATTGAGATGAATAAATGAATTATTAATATGAAATCATAACACAAATTTGTGATCGGGTCAGGAAGAATTTTTAAATGAACATGGAATTCATTTAGAGATTTCTACAGATAAATTCACAATACAGATACATTCACAATATAGGAACAAAGAGAGTCCAGAAGGGAAAGGCATAGATCAATATTTGACTTGACTTTATATCGGACGAGATAGACTATCTTCAATAGAGAAGAAGATGTGGGTGGATGTTGAGTACAAGATTTAGATTTAGATATTATAGAGATTCAATGAGCATACTTTTGTTATGAATGAATATATGAGCCAGAACTAAAGGCCAGAGACAGAGCCATATTTCAGAAGAAGACAAAAGTACACTAATCCAATATCTAAGATCTAAGGTCCAATATGAAAATTAGTCTAAGAATATTCAGCAAGGTGGAAGAGTGAGTAAGAGTTATCATCACTAAGTTGTTGAAATATTTGTACTTTTGGAGGACCAAAAGTTCTTCAATGGGGAGGTGTGATCCAGGAGGGTCTGGAATGCTCACAGCAGTATAGGAGGATCTATAATGCTTAAAGAGGTCCAGGAGGATCCAGAGAAGATCAAAATTTGACCATCTCAAATGATCTTGAAAATGACATCAATGTATAGAGCTCACCAATAGATTTCCAACGACGTAAAAGTCACCTCAAATGGAGTTCATATACACAATTTAAGGATGATCAAAGTTCAAGTGAAAAGCGACAAAATTCAAAGGGTCGAGGTGACACATGTCACCATTGCAAGGGTGAAATGTGGCATGATGATATGAATATATGGTGGTGACATGGACACACCATGGAGTGCCACATGGTACATCGTACATCCAGCTGAGCAGGTGATATGGAGATCTGTGCAGTATAGTGGACCAAATACAATATAACACATGGAAAAGATAGACCAATGAGAGTCTACCACGTGGTAGATTCCCATTATCCATTAATGGATAATATTATTTGAAAATTTGCTAGATTCCAAACAATCAAACATGGGTCTCCATCCCAACAAACCAACAACTTCACCGTTATACCATGTGTTTGTGACTTAACCCTATAAGGGGGCAAATTTATTTAAGTTTTGATGAGCGTTTAAATAAGAAGAAAAAGGATCAAGGGATAACCCCTCAACCCATAGTTTTATTCGAATAATGTAACCATAACACATATCCCGTGGGGCGTTAAAATTATGCACCAACAAACTATTTATATATGGTATAGTTTATAACAAAACAACGCAACAATCGGTGGTCAATGGAGGTTGAACCCCCAAACTACCATATATAATGCCAATGCCCCAACCAATGCACCATCAATGCTCTTTGGGGGGATAACAATAGTAAATTTTATTTTTTATCGTTGGAACAGAGCCTGAGTACATAGGGAGCGGATACAAGCCTAACCCCTGACCTAACCTATTTAATGGCATGAAGATCAAGGTCAACCTACTTTTCTTCTACCCAGTGGTATCCTGACTAGTTGACGGGAGGTCATCAACATGTTGTCCAGAGGTTGACGACATGGGCTGGTGAGGGTGTGTAAACCATGCTTCTTTAACCTTGGTGGCTACCCTTACAAAGCATGAAAGTGTACTTGGGCTTACGGGTTTTTTGGGTGATCTTGGCATCATCAACAATCCCAACATGATTATAAGTGATTGATTGATTTCCAACATGTATGGAAGTGGATGGAAGTTTGGACCCTTTCTTATTTTTCTTCTTCTTAATCTTCCTTTTCTTCTTCTTCTTATCCACATGGTTATTAGCTTCAAATATTTCACTCGGTGAAGAAGATGAAATAGAAAAAGACCTTGCAAGTGAAGAAGGCGAAGAAGATCTTACTAGTGAAGAAGGTGAAGGATCAACATGAGGTTGATGCTCTTTGGGGGAATTGTTTACAACCGAAGCACTTGTTGCATTTAGGATTATTGGAGTGGAAAACAACCAGACCGGTAACCCAATTGTGAGACCTAGAAGTCTCAAAGTAGTGATGTAAGGAGGATGAACATTTTTGTAAGAAGGAAAAACAAAATGTTCCTCGGGAACATGGGTTTCTTCGTTGGTCGTTTTGGGACATGATTCCATTAAAAACAGATCCAACCTATAGTTGGTAAGGGAAAACAAACAACACACACTAAAAATCTTGGAAGAAAGAAAAAAAAAAACTTCTCACAATGAAACACTAGTTGGTGATGAAATGAAATGTCGCAGGAACAATGTAAGAAGGGGCTGAGATAGAGCAGGTGGAAAAGTTACGTTGACGACTTTCTTAACAGACTTATGCCTTGGTGTAAGCTTCCACATAAAAAATGTTGATTTACCCTCCAAGGAGCCCGAGTGAGTTTAGTCAACGTCAATTGCAGGTACAATCAAGACTTTCCCCTTCACCATCACCTCGTGTATTAATCCTAAAGAAATGCCACTAAGGTTACCAAATACAACAATGATGCCTGGGGAAATAGTTGGCATTCTAATATACACGCAAGAGCAGGGTAACTGAGCCCGAAATCGACTTGAGAAGGCTCGCACATGGTTGTTTTCTCAAGGAACCCAAAATAATATGTACAACCACTACACCAAGACCAACAAAGCGAGGTTAGTAATTATATTGGCCTTAATGTGACCTTGTGATTGACCCTTGTGTGATAAGGGCTTCCCATGACAAAATGTATTAAATGGATTTCACCGCTCCCTAACTCAATTTTCTATGTTTTTTACAACTTTGGAAAGTTATCTTTCACACCTATTCCAAACCCTTACAACTAATCTAATGTAGGTTGTAAAGATCCCTAGAAATAAAAGTTTCTAAGTAGATTTTAATTCACGCGGAAATTTTATTAAGTTGTTGTTACTCAAGAGGAAAATTGCATGGACTAAACGATGTTTTGACTGACTCTAAACAATGAAAGGAAATGAGAATCCAAATATTTCACTTTGATGAAAGATGTATTACGAGAAGGAGAAAATGTTTATCATTCCCAGATGCACAATGTCCCAAGTTTTTATTAAACTCATCAATATCAAGATCTTTAAGAAATGAGCCAAAGGGACTTAACAACAATACACAATTATTGGCCCCTCTCGGACACGAGGGGGAATTTTTTTTAAGAATTCAAGACTAAAAATGACAAAAATCATGAAATGTTTACTACCCCAAATGCAAAGATGTCCCCAACTAATGCAAAACAAGAATTTAAAGCTTTTTATTTCAAGGATACACTAAAAGAAATAACGAGTTTCTTCAAAACAAAGGCAACCCAAACAATTTTTTTTCTTTTAAAATGAACTATTCAAAAAAATAAGTGCTTTCACTAAATAATTATAAAGAAAAAACAATGCTTTCTAACTAAGACACTCAAAGCAAGAGATATCAAATCTTTCAGAAGAAAACACGATAAAAAAAATAAAAAAATGGCTAAAAGAAGATTCAAAGTTGTCAGGCAAACTGTAATGAGACCCAACAAATCAGATGAGCCAAATTTATGTAGGAACGCAACAGAATACACAAATAACCATGAATACAAAGATGCAGCAGAAATAATACTTGATTTCATTAATATCAAAGAACTGAAATTTGTTTACAGATATAATGGAAATAAACTAGCTAGGGCACTGGTAGCTTATCTCTGAGAAGAGATGTGGCGGCTACAGGCCTCTAAAATCTGTGTTACGATGAGGCTCGAAGGCCTATATATTATTGAGAAACAATGGAAACCCTAAACATCCAAAAACCTAACCCTAGGAGATGAAACGCCAGAATATGGGCCCCGTCGAGGTAAATTAGTACATCAATTTCTCGGGGTCGTAAATTTGGCATACTATTTCCATTTGACGCACATGATACATCGTTAGAAAGATCTATCCAAGGAATACAACTACTAACATCAAATATCGAGTTTGAAACGAGCTCATATTCGTTGGATGTTTGATCCCCAAAAAACGTTGTTTAGGGCCTCAAAACGGCTCTCAAAGTTCAGGACCCAAAAAACTGCCAAAAATAGTAAATTGTGCTACAATTAAGGAAACTGAAAAAATGAAAGAAAAAATGGTGGGGGTTCCTCCCTCCCTTAGGAAGCAATTGTCCCCATTGCATTGAGTTCCTCCATGAGATGAGGAAAATTCTATTGAACTTGGTCCCTGGTGAGACACTTGACCTGGTGAAGGAGTTGGTCTTCTTTGACAATTCGATATAGTTGGATCCCCTGCTGGCGGGTGTTATTGATCGATGTGTCCATAATCCGATCAGTTATGAATTGTTCCATGCAGTCTGAATTTAACTCTGTTAGTGTGAGTTGCATGTTGGATGTGTCCAGTAGAGGTGGAAAGTAGGGTCGAAGGCGGTCCACATTGAACACTGGGTACATACCAAGTAATGGTGGAATACTGAGCTCGAAGGAATTGTCCCCTATAAACATACTTACCAACTTAACGAGAACTCTCCAGAGTTCACGTTTTTTTGGGGGTCTAATTTTTTACCTTGCTTTTAAAAATGGTCTACCCGTAGCACCCCCTCTTCGTTTTTAGGTGATTTTTTATATTTTAATTTTTTCGATCCACAATGTTTCCACATTATTTTTTTAAAATGCTCATTTTTCATCTATTTTCAATTATATATATATATAT
>SNQJ01S0218824.1:0-15267 GCA_010110895.2 Picea sitchensis
CTGGTGGACGTAGCCCACACTGGGTGAACCACGTAAATCTATGTCTCTCTTGTATTGTGTGTCTTCTGTGTTTTGTTTCTACATTTGTTTTATTTTATTGCTCCACGGTCCTGTTTTTCTAACAGCTTGGTGGCTAGGTGGAAGGACTTGATGGCAGAGAGGTGACTGGGACAGAGGTGATTTGGCAAGGGAAGGTGACATGGTGGTAGAAGAGAGGCTATGGTGGTAGGCACAGTGGGGACAAAAACAACACAGGTGGAGGCGACATGGGAGACAGGTATTGAGAAGCGAGAGGAGGAAGTGGAAAGGGAGATGTGATAGGTGGGGAAATGGGTGATTGGAGGACATGTTTTGGCAGGAGAGCAGGCGGTAAGTGAAGGCAGTAAATGGTCTACTTGGAGGGGGGGGGCAGGAGGTGGAAAGCGGGATTGAGAAGGAGGGGGTTTGAGTTCATGAGGATATGCCACGCAGTGGGGGGGCCATGTGGGGAAACCTCTTTCTTGGACCTCCCTCCCCCCCCTCTCTTTAAAGGCAGAATTCTCAGGGGGGTCTGACTTGGCCTAAGCACAGTAGATCTGACCGCGCAGATTTTGGTAGCCCATATCTATGCGCCCAAGTGTTAAACTTTAGGATAAAAAGGAAAAAGTGGGTTTTTTATCCCCCTTTTTGTGCATTTTGACCAAGGTGCCATTTCATAAGGGAAAAACACCCCTTTAGCAATAATATGTGCTAAAATTAGTTTCCATGGGGGATAGATTCCTCCCTGCGAGGCTCTAAGAACTTCAGAATATTCAGTGCCTTAGTTGGGTTGTGGAGTCAACCATTTAAAACATAAATAAAAATGATATTTACAATGACATGGGAATCCATTCATGGCTCAAACAAAAAAAATCTTCAAAAAATGCCGATTAACAGGTCCACCAAAAACTTCATCACCCTCCAAATTCTGCAACCTGTAAGTGTTATTTGGAAATTTCTCATAGATCTTGAAGGGGTCGATCTACAAGGCTTCAAATTTTCTATGATTTCCTTTGTCCTGCTTGGGTGCATCCCATTTGAGTACTAAGTCTCCCAATTGGAAATCCTCTTTTCTTACCTTTCTATCAAAATCTTGCTTGATCTTCTATTGACATTCATGTTTTTTGTCCAGTATATGCTCTCTAGTCTGTTGCACTTATACCAGCTGCTACATTCTTCTAATCATATCATCAGGCTCCCCTTGGTGGTCTTGAAAGATGGGAAGGAAAAATGGACTCAACTACATACACGAGCTGGAAAGGGGAGACACCCGGGGACCTCGTTGTTGTCATTCTATCAGCCCATGGAGAAAATTTGAGCTTTAAATCCCATGCTTTTTTTTTTCCTCTAGCAGTCTTTTGATGATCTTTATCAGGATCTTGTTAGAGGATTCTACCAATCCATTCCCTTGGGGGTAGTAGGGGGTAGAGTGAATCAATGTGATTTTAAACTGCTCACAAAACTTGATCAATGGTTCAGCCTTGAAAGATGCAGCATTATTAGTTATAATTCTCTTCGGACAACCAAATGTTTCCATAATGTCTTCAAGAAAACCAATGATTACCTTGTGAGAAGCACTCCTTGTGGGGATAGCTTCTATCCACTTGGTAAAGTAATCAGTGGCATTCAAGATCCACCTATGCTGGCCACTTGAAGCAGGATGAATTTCCCCAATAAAATCCAAACCCCACTACTGAAAGGGTCCTGAAGCTATCACAGGATTCAATGGAAAAGACTTGAGATGTTGCTTCCCAGTGAATTTTTGATATTTAACACAAGCCCTGATTTTCGCATAGACATCAGTGAATAGAGTAGGCAAGAAATATTCGGCCCTGAGAATATTATATGTTGTGTTCATCCAGAAGTGATGTCCCTCACACAGACTATCATGAAAGTCAAACATAATATTTCGGGCCTCTTGTGGATCTAAACATCTCAGTAGCACTCCTAGGGGATCTTTCCAATACAAAAATTGATCAATAAGGCAATATTTAATTGCTTTGAACTTAAGAGCTCTTGCCTTGATTTTTCCCATACCATATGGAGGTCACAACTCCTGCAGAAAGAATATAATATATTTGTACCAAGTGCATTCTGCCAATGGAGGGTTGACTCGTGGGCCTGTATAAGACAACTTGGCTTGCTGATTTTCTGAGCAGATTCTTATGAAGTTAACCCCCAAAGCTTCACAATTAGATTCATCCAATAGATTGGATAAACCTTGGAATTTAACCAATTTGGTGGGATTTATTTCCCAATCAATTTCAAGGATTTAGGAAATCCACTTGCTCCTTCTTTCGTCTATGTCAAGATGAATGAGAATATCCTTCATAGAAGTTGAAGGAACATATGCAATAACCTTTGAATGAAGAACATAAACTCTGGAATCCTTGAGGGCTATAACCAAAGAATAGGCTTGCTTTTCCATGATGTCATATTTTATCTCTGCGTCCCTCAGGGATCTGCTGAAAAAGGAAATAGGTTGCTCCAGTCCTTCGACATTCTTCTGCAATAAAACAATTGCTATTGTTTCAAAAGAAGCAAAGGAAAAAATCAAAAAATATTTGGAGTAATCAGGAATGATAAGCACAGGTTCTTCAGTCAAAGCCTTCTTGATTTGGTTGAAAGAGATTCTAGACTCAGCATTCCATTTCATTTCATTCCCCTTCTTAAAAAGTTAATTTTTCCCAAGAAAGACTGAACTTCCTTCTTGGATCGGGGAAGTGGCAAGGTTTGAATAGCTTCTACTCTACTTGAATCAATCCTGGCTCCCTTATCTTATACTATGTGCCCCAACAATTTTCCCTTCTGCATGGTGAATAAACACTTTTGGGGATTTAGGGAGAGACCAAATTGTCTGCATTTTAAGAAGACCTTTCTCAGATGCTGACAATGTTCTTTATTAAACCTAGAAAAAACTGTAATGTCATCTAGATAGATGACTACAAATTTATCCTTTTTCTCCAAAGAAGGCAATGTCCATAGCTTGCTGAAAGGTTGCCCATGCATTCATTAATGCAAAGGGCATCGTAGCATACATGAGTGTACCCCAAGGAGTGGTGAAGGTTATCTTTTCTCTATATTTAGGCAGGACCAAGATTTGATTATAGCCAGAAAAGCCATTAATCATGTAAATCTCGGATGCACCTATCACCCTCTGCAATATGTGTTCTGTCTTTGGTAAAGGGTAATTGTCCTTCTTGAAGCTTCTGTTCAGGTTCCTGAAATCAAAACACAGTTTGATTTCTCCATTCTTCTTTCTTACTGGGACCAGGTTGGCCACCCATTCAGAATATCTCAAAGGGACAATGATTTCAGCGTCCAACAACTTCTTTACCTCCCTTTCCATAATAGACAACAACATAGGATTTATTTGTCTTAATTTCTTCCTAAATGGTTTGGCCTCCTCTTTCAATGGGATACTATGCTCAATGACACTTGTGTTGTATGTTCTGAGATCTTCATATGTCCAATCGAACACATTAGCAAACTCTTTTATCATCTTGGCATACTCGGACCTTTGTTCCCTTGACAGGCTGCTTGACAATTTGACAAATTTTGGATCCTTTTTTTGTGCCAATATTTCACTCAGCTACCTCAGAATTGTCATTTGAAACTTTACCCTTTACTGCGACATCATTTCTATCAAATAGTCTTTCCAAAGGAGCTAGTCCCTTTGGGATATGATTGTTGGGCAACTTGACAATATGATGATTAGAATTTTTGTTCAGAAAAACATTAGCATCAGGATTTATTTCAGAATCGGGATCTTGATCAATCTGTAATGCAGAAAACTCATCAACAATATTCAGGAATCTTTTGATCTCAAGATCATCCTCAAACACTTTCCAATGCTTGAAATTGTCAGGTATAGAGGGTCTATATTTCACTTCTACATCATACCTGAGCTTAGGTGGCAAGGGGACTCTGAAATTACTTTCTGATACAACCAAAGAGTTGACCATGACATTCTCTTCTCTTGGAACCAAAGAAATGTTGAAAGCTAAGAAAAAAATATCAATTAAATCCCACACTTCGTTTCTATAACTTTTGAGCTGAGGGTGCTTGGTTTGATAAATATTTTTGATTTGATGTACAATTAACTCAGCATACCCAAACACTGATATGTCTTCAATTCCCATGTCTATTTTATCCCTCAAACCCAAAACAAGAGCTTCATATTCTGCCACATTATTGGTAGTTTCAAATTCTAACTTGTAGGACAGAGATAGAATTTCTTGCATAGGTGAAACAAAGACCACTCCAACACCAACACCTTCTCTAGAAGAGGCTCAATCAAAGAACATTTTCCAAATAGAGGTAATCGGAGGAGAATCTTTAAAGAGAGTAAGGGACTACTTTCTAATTTCAAGAGGGGGTTCAAGGGCATCGATGAGTTGCAATAAGTTGGATCCCAAATCAGTATCTAGTGCAAAAATAGGATGGTTGGTGGGGTTTGCTTCATAACTAATAATGTAGGCCAACTGAGCTTCTCTATATAGTCTTCTATGCTCCCCCCAAAACATAGGAATGGTAGCATATGTGAGTTCCATCTGCAAAGTTCCTCCAAGTCTTTTTATCCAAGATCTTGACAAGAGCATGCCAAAATTGGGCGGAACATCAACTACAATGATATCCATGACCACACTTTTCATGGGCAACTCAAACAAGGTCACAACCAGATCTTTGATGACCCCAAGACACTGCACTTTCCTTGAATCAACAGATTACAAATCATGATAAGTCTTTGTGATTTATAATCTAAGTTCATCCATGACAGTTTTGGGCATGAGATTATGAGATGCCCTTGAATCCATCAAACAATTATGCAACACCTTGTCATGTATGTTTAGAGATGTATAGAAGGGAGGGGATGAATCATCTCTATATTCTATCAAAGGACCTAAGATGACTGTTGGATTTTCGTCTTGAAGGTTCACTGAGTCTGCGGAATGACATGATGGTTCCAATTTAGAGAGGGACCTTTTAAAATTTTCATGCTTGACTAGCTCTGAAAGGGGTATAGGGATCCTGATTTTTTTAATTTCATGCTCAAAGTTAAAAGAGGAGGGGGGATTTAGAATTTCTCTTACTTCTGGGACATGACCTTTGGCTATTGGTGAGGGGTACTATGTTTTCTTTTCCTTGATGTTGTTTGTTGCATATTTAGCAGACTTCTCTGCTCTGGAAGGTTGATCAGGAATGTCATACTTCCCTTCTTTCTTCTTAGACCTGACATTATATTTATTGGGACTACTATTGGTCTTCTCCCCCTTACTCAGCTCATTTATTTGGATATCCATGAGGGACTCCTCGTATGAAGATTGGATCAAATGGGGAAATGGGGAGGAGTCTCCAAGACAATGGATTTCAGGATCAAGCTCTTCTTCCTCTCCTTCTTCATTAGAAACGAGGTTATTTTGGAGAGGGGTTTGGATTTTATGATCATCCCTATCTCTGTTTCGAGGCTCTCTTGGAAGTATCTGAGGATTATTATTTGGTATTATGAATTAACTCTGTTATCAGCACTTTGGGCACTCTTATAACCTTGCTTCCCTTCAAATTTCATCTTCTCCATCTCTGAAGAAAGCAATTTTACTAGCTTGATCAATGAATCTACTTGAGAGTGGGATGCAGAGGAACCGGAGGATGAAGTTTCATATATCCCCCTTCCTCTGTCTCTATCAACTTTATTCCTAATTTTGTCAACTGCCAATACGTTGGACTCTACTTCCAAGGTTGCATCTTGCATATGAGCTAAGGAGGTAGCTCTTCTCTCTCTTAATAGGAGGCAGAAATCAGGGTCGAAAGCACTAGCATAAGTAATTTTGGCAGAGGATTCTGTAGGATTTATCTCAATAGGGATTTTATTATACATTTTTTTGAATCTTTTGGAGAAGTCAGAGATAGATTCTCCCTCTTTTCCCTTTAGGGAATCGAACTCTGTGATATAATACATAAATTCCTTTTTATCCCCCCTCTATCTCAATAAAACATCGTCTAAAGCCTAAATCCCAACAATGGATTGAGGAGTCAATCCCCTAAACCATTTCCTAGCCTCGCCATCAAGGCTCTAGACAAAGGCTCTCATCCACACATCCTCATTTTCAATATTTAGATTGTTTACATAGTTGTATAAGGAAGCAAGGTGTTCTTTAGCAGTTATGTCTTTCTCTCCTGTGAATTTGGGATGTATTTTAGGTAATCTCCAGCAGGGAGAGAATTCATTGGCTGAGGTAAGATTAGAGGGGCATATCTTGCAGCCACTATGGAATCCATTATGTTCCTAGGGGGATTAACACTTTCATGTGAACTAGAGGAGAACTAGGAGGGGATGGAGTTCGAATAGGGGAGGCTGGAAGTGAATTTCTGGGAGCAAAGGGAAACCACTCAGGATTTATAGAAAAGGCCACAGGGCTTGAAGGATCCAATATTTCCCCTTTTGGAAAAGTAGCAACTCTAACAAGGGGAGGAGTGGTAAAGCCTAGAGTGGGAAAATCTTCTGAGGTCTTGGGTTTAAACCATGGTACAAGTTTAAGGGAGATAGGAGTGACAAAGGTTTCTCCTTCCAATCCAAGACGAGGAGGGTAGAAATCAACAGGAACACTCTCAAAATTTAAACTTCAAGAAACTCCAGCAGATGGTATAACAAGAGAATGAGAAGAAAATATTGGAGTTTCTATAGGAGGATGGTGAAAATCATCAGAAATACCTAGTTCAACAGCTTAAGTACCTTCCTGGAGGATCTTTCATCTTCCAATCATTTTCTCTGGGTCATCTTGAGGTGTTGCTAGAGGCAGTTGTGGGGTAGACCTCATGTGTTTGCCTTTGGAAGCCATAACTGAAACAGTGGATTCACATCAATGGAGTCGCTAGGTGCGGGTTTCAATATTCAATAGTTCTGATATCTAATGCACCTTCAGAATCAGAAGCTCATTTTCGTTCTATCCCAGGGAAAATATTCAATTCGTCCCCGGAAACAATGCCATAAATGTTAGCACTAGAAGTCACCTCCTGATTGTAGGGGAGGTAAGCCCAGTACCCATCAGTTTGTATGTCACAATGAATAAATTTAAGGGGGGTCAAATGGGTATCACTTTAACTTAGAAAACTGGAATGGTATGCATAGGAAGATGAGGTCTTAATTTAACTTCAGTTAGTAAGTTGAAGTAAGGGTGAGTAGGAGGAATAACTTGGGCAGAATATGTAAAGGTCTTCTATGGACATCTGGTCTTCCAGTAGCCTAAGGAGGAAAAACTTAGAAAANGCATAGGAAGATGAGGTCTTAATTTAACTTCAGTTAGTAAGTTGAAGTAAGGGTGAGTAGGAGGAATAACTTGGGCAGAATATGTAAAGGTCTTCTATGGACATCTGGTCTTCCAGTAGCCTAAGGAGGAAAAACTTAGAAAACAAGATCCTCCTTGATTTAGAATTTTAGGAAACTGAATGAAGTTATAACTGGACCGAAATCAAACATGAATCACAATATAGTTACAAAAACTCGACTGGATCATCCATGCCCAAGCCACTTAGTATCAGAGGCAAAAGAGACGGAAAAGAAGGCTGACTTAGATTGAATAAGAAATCTCAAATCCCATTACAAAATCAGAGAACCATAGTTTCATCAAAGATTTACAATACGGGAGCGTAGCTCAACCATCGACGCTAACGAAATGGAAAAATTGCCTACATATGCTTCGAAGTGGCTCCAATTGCCCGAGGTGCGATCATGTCATGTGTTCAATTATTTGTGTTGATGAGATTCTCTGTCAGGCTGCGCATGCAGATGTTAGTCAGACTGCCCATGCAGTCTTCTGTAAGATGCGATCTCTGTCAGACTCGATTGACAGCCTACTTCCATGATTTTTCCCTTTCTAGCCTTCTATTTATGGAAGGAGACGACGTCTCAACCACCTTCCTTGTTTTCATTAACTTCTTCATCGGGATCGGAGTGGGAAGAGTCAACCTGGTATGTGAAAAACATGTTGACCACACCCTGTGAATATATGCCACCTGATTTTTGCTGGATATTGACCGGGAAGACGGTAGGCGGTCATGGAGGTTGATGAGGAGGAATTGGAAAGGTGATTGGTGCATGCACAACAGACTACAACAAACACTCGATGACCAGGTGGAAGGACGCGATGGTGGAGAGGTGACTGGGATAGAGGTGATGTGGCACAAGAAAGTGACATGGTAGCAGAAGAGAGGCTATGGTGGTAGGCGCAGTGAGGAAAAAAACAACACAGGTGGAGGTGACATGGGAGACAGGTGCCGAGAAGTGAGAGGAGGAGGTGGAAAGGGAGATGTGATAGGCAAGGAAATGGGTGAGTGGAGGATAGGTGTTGGCAGGAGAGCAGGTGGTAAGCAAAGGCGGTAAATGGTTTTCTCAAAGGGGGAGGGAGGTGGTAAGCGGGATTGAGCCGGGGGGTACGATTTCATGAGGAGGTGCCACGTAGTGGGGGTCCCACACGGGGAAACCGCTTGCTCGGACCCCCCCCCCCTTGTTAAAGGTAGAATGCTCGGGGGGGTTCGACTTGGGCTGAGCACCGTAGATCTGAGCGCATAGATCTCTACCACCCATATCTATGCACCCCTTAGAACAACGCGCCCGGACGTTAAACTTTAGGATAAAAAGGAAAAAGTGGGTTTTTTTATCCCCCTTTTCATGCATTTTGACAAGGTGCCATTTCCCAAGGGAAAAACACCCCTTTAGCAATAATATGTGCTAACATTAGGCTCCATGGGGGATAAAATCCTCCCTGTGAGGCTCTAAGAACTTCAGAATATTCAGTTTCTTAGTTGGGTTGTGGAGTCAGCCATTTAAAACAGAAAGAAAAATGATATTTACAATGACTTGGGAAGCCATTCACGGCTCAAAAAAAAAACTTCTTTAGAAAATGCCCATTAATAGGGCCACCAAAAAATTCATCACCCTCCAAATTCTGCAACCTGTAAGTGTTATTTGGAAATTTATCAGAGATCTTGAAGGGGTCGATCCATAAGGCTTCAAATTTGTTATGGTTGCCTTTGTCCTACTTGGGTGCATACCATTTGAGTACTAGGTCTCCCAGCTATAAATCTTCTTTTCTTACCTTTCTGTCAAAAGCTTGCTTGATCTTCTGTTTACGTTCATGTGCTTTGTCCAGTATCTTATCTCTAGTTTCTTGCACTTGTACCAACTCCTGCATTCTTCTGATCATATCATCGGGCTCCCCTTGGTGGTCTTGAAATAATTTTTCCACAAGAAAGGCAATATGGGAAGTAAAAATGGCCTCAACTCCATACACAAGTTGAAAAGGGGAGACACCCAAGGACCTCTTTTTTGTCATTCTATCAGCCCATAGAGAAAATTTGAGCTTTGAATCCCATGCTTTCTTGTTGTCCTCTAGCAGTCTTTTGATGATCTTTATCAGGATCTTGTTAGAGGATTATGCCAGTCCATTCCCTTGGGGGTAGTAGGGGGTAGATTGAATCAATGAAATTCCAAACTTCTCACAAAACTTGATCAATGGTTCAGCCTTGAAATATGTAGCATTATCAGTGATGATTATGTTCGGACAACCAAATCTTTCGAGAATGTCTTCAAGAAAACCAATGATTACCTTGTGAGAAGCACTCCCTGTGGGGATAGATTCTATCCACCTGGTAAAGTAATCAGTGGAAGTCAAGATCCACCTATGCTGACCGCTTGAAGAAGGATGAATTTCCCCAATAAAATCTAGACCCCACTGTTGAAAGGGTCTTGAAGCTACCACAGGATTCAATGGAAAATACTTGAGTTGTTACTTCCCAGTGAATTTTTGAAATTTAACACAAGCCCTGATTTTCACACAGACATCAGTGAATAGATTAGGCTATATATATCTGGCCCTAAGAATCTTATATGTTGTGGTCCTCCAGAAGTGATTCCCCCCACATAGACTGTCATAAACATCTCAATATCATTCCTAGGGGATCTTTCGAATACAAAACATGATCAATAAGGCAATATTTAATTTCTTTGAGCTTAAGAGCTCTTTCCTTGATTTTTCCCATACTATCTGGAGGTCGCAACTCCTGTAGAAAGAATATAATATCTTTGTACCAAGTGCATTCTGCCAATGGAGGCCTGACTCGTGGGCCTGTATAAGACAACTCGGCTTGTTGATTTTCTGAGAAGATGCTTATGAAGTTAACCCCCAAATATTTTCAATTAGATTCATCCAATAGCTTGTCTAAACCTTGGCCTTTAACCAATTTGTTGGGATTTATTTCCAAATTGAATTCATGGATTTGGGAAATCCACTTGCTCCTTCTTCCATTTATGTCAGGCTGAATGAGAATATCCTTCACATAAGTTGAAGGAACATATGCAATAACCTTTGAATGAAGAACATAGACTCTGAAAGCCTTGAGGGCTTTAACCAAATCATAGGCCTTCTTTTCCATGATGTCATATTTTATCTCCACATCCCTTAGTGCTCTACTAAATAAGGAAATAGGCTGTTATAGCCCTTCAACATTCTTCTGCGATAAAATAGTTTCTACTGTATCAAAACAAGCAAAGGAAAAAATCAGAAAATCTTTGGAGTAATCAGGACTTATAAGCACAGGTGCCTCAGTCAAAGCCTTCTTTATTTGGTCGAAAGAGCTTCTCGACTCAGCATTCCATTTCATTTCATTCCCCTTCTCGAGCATGGTTGTGATATGCTTCACCAATTCAGCAAAATTTGAAACAAACCTTCTTAAAAAGTTGATTTTTCCCAAGAAAGAATGAACTTCCTTCTTGGATTGGGGAAGTGGCAAGGTTTGAATAGCTTCTACTCTACTTGAATCAATCCTTCCTCCCTCAGTTGACAGTATGTGCCCCGACAATTTTCCCTTATGCATGGCGAATAGAGACTTTTGGGGATTTAGGGAGAGACCAAATTGTCTAGATTTTAAGAAGAGCTTTCTCATATGCTAACAATGTTCTTTATCAAACCTGGAAAAAACTGTAATGTCATCCAGATAGATGAATACAAATTTATCCTTTTATCCAATAAAGGTGATGTCCATAGATCGTTGAGAGGTTGCCCCTGCATTCATTAATCCAAAGGGAAGCTTAGCATACATGAATGTACCCCAAGGAGTGGTGAAGGATGTCTTTTCTATGTCTTCAGGAAGGACTGAGATTTGATTATAGCCAGAAAATCCATCAATCATGGAAATCTTGGATGAACATGTCACCCTCTGCAATAAGTGTTCCATCTTTGGTAAAGGGTAATTGTCCTTCTTGGAGGTTTTGTTCAGGTTCCTGAAATCGACACACAGTCTAATTTCTCCATTCTTCTTTCTTACTGGGACCAGGTTAGCCACCCATTCAAAATATCTCAAAGGGACAATGATTTGGGCGTCCAACAGTTTCTTTACCTCCCTTTCCATAATAGGAAACAACATAGGATTTATTTGTCTTAATTTCTTCCTAAATGGTTTGGCCTCCTCTTTCAATGGGATCTTATGCTCAATGACACTTATGTCGTATGTTATGAGATCTTCATATGTCCAGGAAAACACATCAACAAATTATTTTATCATCTTGGAATACTCAACCCTTCGTTCCCTTGACAGTCTGCTTGATAATTTGACAAATTTTGGATCCTTTTTTGTGCCAATATTGCACTCAGCTACCTCAGCATCGTCATTTGAAACTTTACCCTTTACTTCCACATCATTTATGTCAAATAGTCTTTCCAAAGGAACTATTCCCTTTGGGATATGATTGTTGGGCAACTGTACAATATGATGATTAGCAATTTTGTTCAGAAAAGCATCAACATGAGGATTTATTTCAGAATCAGGATCTTGATCAATGTGTAATGCAGAAAACTCATCAACAGTCTCCAGGAATATTTTGATCTCAATATCATCCTGAGACACTTTCCAATGCTTGACATAGTCAGGTATAGAGGGTCTATATTTCACTTCTACATCATACATGAGCTTAGGTGACAAGGGGACTCTGAACTTACTTGATGAGACAACGAAAGAGTCGGCCATGAGATTCTCTTCTCTTGGAACACATGAAATGTTGAAAGCTAAGAAAAAAAAATGTCAGATAAATCCCACAGTTTGTTTCTATAACTTATGATCCGAGGGTTCTTGACTTGATAAATATTTCCAATTTGATGGAAAATTAACTCAGCATCCCGAAACATTGATATCTCTTCAATTCCCATGTCTTTTTCAGCCCTCAACCCCAAAACAAGAGCTTCATATTCTCCCACATTATTGGTAGTTTCAAATTCTAACTTGTAGGAAAGAGATATAATTTCTTGAATAGGTGAAACAAACACCACTCCAGCACCATCACCTTCTCTAGAAGAGGCTCCATCAAAGAACATTTTCCAAACAAAGGTAATCAGAGGAGAATATTCATAGAGAGTAAGGGACTGCTTTCTAATTCCAAGAGAGGGTTCAGGGGCATCAATGAGCTGCAATAAGCAGGATCCCAAATCATTATCAATTGCAAAAATAGGATGGTGGGGTCTGCTTCATCACTAATAATGTAGGCCAACTGAGCTCTTATGTATAGTCTTCTATGCTCCCCCCCAAACATAGGAATGGTAGCATATGTGAGGTCCATATGCAAATTTCCTCCAAGTCTTTTTATCCAAGATATTGATAAGAACATGCCAAACTTGGGGGGAACATCTCTACCACAATATCCATGACCATACTTTTCATGGGCAACTCAAACAAGGTCACAACCAGATCTTTGATGACCCCAAGACACTGCACTTTCCTTGAATCAAAAGAATACAAATCATGATAAGTCTTTGTGATTTCTAATCCAAGTTCATCCATGACAGTTTTGGGCATGAGATTATGAGATGCCCATGAATCCATCAAACAATTATGCATCACCTTATCATGTATGTTCATAGATGTATAGAAGGGAGGGGATGAATCATCTCTATCTTCTATCAAAGGACCTAATATGATTGTTGGATTTTCGTCTTGAAGGTTCACTAAGTCTATGGAATGACATGATGGTTCATATTGCAACAGTTTAGAGAGGGACCTTTTAAAATCTTCGTGCTTGACTAGCTCTGAAAGGGGTATAGGGATCCTGATTTTTTGAATTTCATGCTCAAAGTTGAAAGAGGAGGGGGGCTTTAGAATTTCTCTTAATTCTAGGACAGGACCTTTGGCTACTGGTGAGGGGTACTGTGTTTTATTTTCCTTGTTTTTTTTTGTTGCGTCTTTAGCAGACTTCTCTGCTCTGGAAGGCTGATCAGGAATGACAAACTTCCCTTATTTCTTCTTAGAACTGAGGTTATAATTATTGGGACTACTATTGGCCTTCTCCCCCTTACTCATCTCATTTATTTGGCTATCCATGAGGGACTCCTCATATGAATATTGGGTCAAATGGGGAAATGGGGAGGTGTCTCCAAGACAATGGATTCCAGGATCAAGCTCTTCTTCCTCTCCTTCTTCATCAGCAACGAGGTTACTTTAGAGAGGGATTTGGATTTTCTGATCATCCTTATATTTGTTTTGAGGCTCTCTTGGAAGTATCTGAGGCATATTATTTGGTCTTCTGAAGTTACCTCTGTTATCATCACTTTGGGCACTCTTATAACCTTTCTTCCCTTCGAATTTCATCTTCTCCATCTCTACAGAAAGCAATTTTTCCAACTTGGTCAATTCATTTACTCGAGGGTGAGACATAGAGTAGCCAGAAGATGAAGTTTAAGATCTCCCCCTTCATCTGTCTCCATCAACTTTAATCCTAAGTCTATCGACTGCCAATACGTTGGACTCTACTTCCAGGGTTTCATCTTGCATATGAGCCAAGGAGGTAGCTCTTCTCTCTCTTAACATGAGGCAAAAACCAGGGTTGAAAGCACTAGCATAAGTAATTTTGAGTGAGGCTTATGTAGTTTTTATCTCAGCAGGGATCTTATTGTACATTTTGTTGAATATTTTGGAGAAGTCAGAGAACAATTCTCCTTCTTTTCTCATTAGGGACCGGAACTTTGTGATATAATACATAAAGTCATTTTTATCCCCCTACTGTCTCAAGAAAACATCGTCTAAAAACTCAATCCTAGAGATGGATCCAAGGTTCAATCCCCTAAACCAATTCCTAGCCTCGTCATCAAGACTCTGGACAAAGAATCTCATCCACACATCCTCGTTTTCAATATTTAGATTGTCTACATAGTTGTAGAAGGCAACAAGGTGTTCTTCAGCAGTTATGTCTTCCTCTCCTGTGAATTTGGGCATGTATTTTAGGTAATATCCAGCAGGGAGAGCATTCATTGGCTGAGGTAAGATTAGAGGGGCATATATTGCAGCCACTATGGCATCCATTATGTTCCTAGGGGGATTAGCACTCTCCATTGGGATGTGAACTGGAGGATAACTAGGAGGGGATGGAATTCAAATATGGGAGGATGGAAGTGTGTTTTTTGGAGTAAAGGGAAAAGAATGAGGATCTGTAGAAAAGGCCACAGGGCTTGAAGGAACTGAGATTTCCCCTTCTATAAAAGCTACAACTCTAACAGGGGGAGGAGTGGTAAAGCCCGGAGTGGGAAAATGTTCTGAGGTCCTGGTTTTAAACCATGGTAAAACTTCAGGGGATATAGGAGTGACAAGGGTTTCTCCTTCCAATCCAGGACCAGGAGGGGAGAAATCAACATGAACACTCCCAAAATTGCAACTTCGGGAAACTCCAACAGATGGTATAACAGGAGAATGAGTAGAAAATATTGGATTTTCTATAGGAGGATGGTGAAAATCATCAGAAATACTTGGTTCAGCAGCTGAAGTACCTTCCTAGAGGATCTTTCATCTTCTGATAATTTTCTTTGGGTTAGCTTCAGGTGTTTCTAGAGGCAATTATGGGGTAGACCTCGTGTGTCTGCCTCTAGAAGCCACAACTAAAACAGTGCATTCACATCAATGGAATCGCCAGGTGTAGGTTGCAGTCTTCAATGGTTCTGATATCTGATGCACCTTCATAATCATATGCTCGTTGTCAATCTATCCTAGGGAAAATATTCAATCCATCCCTGGCAACAGTGCCATAAATGTTAGCACTAGAAGTCACCTCCTGAATGCAGGGAGGTAAGCCTAGTACCCATCAATTTGTATGTCACAATGAATTAATTTAAGGGGGGTTGAATGGGTGTAGACTCAAGATGATATCGCTTTAACTCAAAAAATTGGACTAGTATGCATAGGCAAATGAGGTCTCGATTTAATTTCAGTTAGTAA